>JAXIVJ010001375.1:0-140734 GCA_036785665.1 Chirona hameri
AGTGAACATATAATTATGTAAAATGGATCTCAAATTTGAAATCAGCGTCACAAATGTCGTAGAAACCGCCAGAAGCCCATAAAAGTCATCGGCGGTCATCGGAGGTCAATGACCTCAATTGACCTCTGAAAAGCTCAATCGAGGTCACAATCTCAGTAGAAACCACAACTGTCACCTGGAAATACCTGTGCATATGCTCCTGAACAACAAACACTCGAAAACTGCAGAAGTTACAAGCAATCGATACTGCGGTACGCCAGTTGCGCCTGACATGACCTTGAGAAACAGATCATAGGTCACGGTTCATGTGGGTTAGAAATTCAAATGTTCTGAGTATGTGGGAAAAGTTTCAAAAGTAGGGTACTGAAAGTTGCATCGAAATCGGTTGGAAACTACGCGAATTATTCCAGAAAAACCGAGGGGGTGGCATCCACCCCCTACCCGGGCAAGGGTTAACTATGCGACCGAAACAAAGTATTCATTCCACCTCGTTTGATTTGAAGACACTGTGCTTTCCACATCCAAAGTGCCCCACCCGTGAAATTTCCTTACAGGAGGCCCTGGGCTGGAGGCAGCAGTAGCAGCGGCCAAGCGTGGCCAGAAGCTCTCAGCAGACTGGCGGGAGAGTCCCGCACCAGCCGGGCCCCAGCCGGGCCCCTCTAAGTGCTGTGCGGCGCAGTAAAATTCTGTGCGGCACAGTATCCACGGCCGGCCGGCACCAGCTGATGGCGGAGGCCCGCTCCTTCAAAATGGGTAATTTGGTGTTACCCCTAGGGGGTTATTTTGCCTCCCCTCAGTATCGGCAGCCATTAATGGATTTTGGGCCGCTGTATTACGCACGTGACCTACGAGTATCAAGTCTGTGTCACCAACCGTGTGACCTGAGGAGGCGAAAAATAAAAAAATGTTGGCGCCCCACGTTTGGCACGTGCCACGTGCCATCGATTGACCCGAAAATAGTACCGTGATCGATCTGTCCGACGTTTGTCGCATCGAACGGTGCCACCCGCGTCGAAATCGGCCATCCGTTTGGGCTCCACGTGTCAATATGCTCCGTTGGACACACACACACACACACACACACACACACACACACACACACACACACACACACACACACACACACACACACACACACACACACACACACACACACACACACACACACACACACACACACACACCACACACACACACACACACACACACACACACGCACACGCACACGCACACGCACGCGCCACGCGCACGCGCACGCGCACGCGCACGCGCACGCGCACGCGCACGCGCACGCGCACACGCACACGCACACGCACACGCACACGCACACGCACACGCACACGCACACGCACACGCACACGCACACGCACACGCACACGCACACGCACACGCACACACACACACACACACACACACACACACACACACACACACACACACACACACACACACACACACACACACGCGCGCGCGCTCCTCCCACTTTCCGAGCGACGGCCCGGTGGAAATCTTCGAATCCGAAAAACATGTAAACATGTTTCTTATCATTTTACAATTTTGAATTAATAATACCAGATCAGACAGCCATGCAATGCTTACAAATGTCAGTGAATATAGGCAAAACTGATTAAAGGTCAGACACGCTGAAGCTAGACAAATTCATGCTATTTGTACTAGTGGCCGGCAATGCGATCGGGGCATTGGCTTGGGGTCAAAATCGTACGATAATTCTGTAGTTTGGCCCCAGCCGGCCAGGCCGCCGCTGACTGGCCGTTGCGGTGACCTCAGACTGTGACGTCACCACAAGCCGACACTGGGTGGCGTGCTGGCCGGCTCCCAGTGCTGTGCGGCGCAGTATCTTGCTGTGCGGTACAGTATCCACGGCCGGCCGGCACCAGCTGACGGAGGAGGCCCGCTCCTCAAAATGGTAATTGGTGTTACCCCTGGGGGGGGGGGTTATTTTGCCCCTCAGTATCGGCAGGCATTAATAGATTTCGGGCCGCGGTATCGCTTGCGTGACCTGCGAGTATCAAGTCTGTGTCACCAACCGTGTAACCTGAGCAGGCGAAAAATAAAAATTAATGTTGGCGCCCACTTTTTGGCACTTGGCACGTGCCACGTGCCATAGATTTACCCGAAAATAGTACCATCATCTGTCCGCATTGTTGCCAAATCGAACGGCGCCACCCGCGCCAAAATCGGACCAGCCGTTTGGGCTCCACGTGCCAATATGCTCCGTTAGACAGACACACACACCTACACACACACACACACACACACACACACACACACACACACACACACACACACACACACACACACACACACACACACCACACACACACACACACACACACACACACAAACAAGCTCCTCCCACTTTCCGAGCGACGGCCCGGTGGAAATCTTCGAACTCAGAAAAACATGTAAACATGTTTCTCTTCTTTCTACGATTTTGAATTAACAGATGTTGGGCATGAAGTGAAGATAGCAAACCATTACCAAAGGCATGACATCCAATTTTTGGAACTGTCCGACACCAGTGTTTTAACACCTTGGTTTTAACCTATATAGGTACTAGGTACCCTTAAGCACCAAAGCTCCATACGATTAACTACTGTATCTTAGGCTATAATAGGTATTTCCAAATCAATCACTAGGAAAACAGCTATTCTTGAAAATCAAACACATCGTCATGACATGAAAGTCAATGTATTCATTGAAATTCAAATTCATGACATGACAATGTATCAGTGGGGCTGGTGTCACTGTCTCCGACATAAGTTATTCAAGGTGTGTTTATCGAAGATGTGTTTGTTTATTCTTATTGTATTAAACAGTGTGTTTATACATATGGCAGCTTACCAATACTGAGCTGAAATATGGTGTGCAGACAAAACTTCTAAGGAATTACTTCTAACGACAGAACTTCCAAGTCAAAACTTACACGCTGTCAAAACTGCCAATGGAAAAACTTCTAATGGAAAAATTATTTGCATCAAAACTTCCAAAGCAAAACCAACTAAATGACAAAACTTCTAACCGTCAAAACTTCCAAAGCAAAAACTTATTTGTGACAAAACTTAATCCCGAAACTTCTAAATGGCAAAACTTTAATGGCAAAACTTCCAGGCAACAAAACTTCTTACATCAAAACTTCCAAAGCAAAAACTTTTCACGACAAAACTTCCAATGAAATAACTTTGGTTAGGTTAGGTTAGGAGGCTTAGAAGTTTTTGCATTGGAAGTTTTGACTTGTAAGTTTTTGCATTGGAAGTAATTTCATTATAAATTTTGTCGCTTGGAAGTTCTTCATCAAAGTTTTGACGCTAGGAAGTTTTGGCGCTTATAAGTTTTTGCATTGGAAGTTTTGACGCTTGGAAGTTTTTACATTAGAAGATTTGACGGTTAGAAGTTTTGACGTATAGAAGCTTTGCCTATGGAAGCTTTGGCTTGGAAGTTTTTACTTTAGAAATTCTGCATTAGAAGTTTTGACATGGAACCGTGAAATATATTGTAAATTTATATATTTTACCTTACTCAAGTACCTATGTCTGAGTTACATGTGGAGCTTTTCCAAGGTCGGTGTGGCAAAATATAATAATTGCATCATCTTATGGGCAAACATAACCCCTGTAATGTTAATGTAAGAAAGAAACCCTTCAAATTTCTTAAAAGTTGGTGGGGGAAGTATAGAGTTGGTATGGGGTATTGTCTCGCGTAATGAATAGGTAACTCTGCACAAATTCAAGTAACTAACTCTAACTACCTAACTCTGTAATTATTCCCAAAGTCTGAGATATTCAAGAGAGTAAGAGTTAGGTTTACTGAAATTTTACGAAGCAAAAATGGACTCAAGTCAAATAAACTTACATGTTGCATATTAAATAAGGCAGCAGATATGTGGAACAGACCATATCGTTAAAGGGAGTGTGCCTACTCACATCGCTTATTTGGGGTTATTGACACTGGTCTATGGAACATAATTTTATGAATTCACCCATGACTTCGTTTCTCCAGATTCGCCCTAGTTGCTGAGATATTGCTAAGACTCCAGGAACTTGCTGGGAGCAAAAAGTGGTCGGGTAGACTCCAGAGGGCTTCCGCTACTAGCACTGCAACTATCGATTAAACTGCTAGCATATTGTTAGCGCCGGCCAATAGCAATTCAACAAAACAGCTCGTGCACGCTGATAGCAGCAGCCGAACAGAAACTGGACGGCCATCATATTTTTCGATGATGGCCGTTTCGATGATGGCCGATGGCCATTTTTTGTTGTTGAAGATATCAATTTAGAGCTACGAAACTTGCACATAATAAAGTTCAGAGTGGCAAGAACGTGCTGTGCAAAACTTGTCTTTCTTTTTTGACGATGTGACCGTAATTGTATTGTCTTATGTGCGCCGTCTTACATAACATCACCATTCACCATAGTGGCGATCGTTTTATAGATATCGAAACAAAAAATAAGCACAAAAAAACAATATAAGTGAAAATTCAACTAAAGGGCCTCCAGATGTGAATTTCATTATATACAACAATCAAACCAATAACTACTTACCGTATGCAAAATATTTTTGACATTCCAAAACAGTAGGCAAACTCCCTTTAAATTGCGATAGGTTTGCAGATTGCCTTCATTACAATTATAGGCTGGCCTCGGTATCCGGAAATATAATCGAACTTGTAACACAGACACACACAGTTTATGATTATGAGAGTGAAAGCACTCTCTCAAATGGAAAAAATATGCGAGGTTGAAATAGATACAAACAAATTAGCATACCTTAATACTTCAGTTGAAGGGTACACGAACCGCGCAAAACAGTCTGACATTGGAACCACGCAATTCAAGATGGCGGACGCGACACGACACTACCCGAAACTCTCAATAATAGGGGGTATGTCGGGAGTAAACATGTGCTAACATTGGCCTAACTTTGGGCAAGGTAGGGAGTGCATTGGGGGTTTCCATAGGATGGGATCGGAGTAGGTCCGTGTTTTATTTTGTGGGAGTATTGTGGGCAAATGTTTACTCCCGTTCGACTCTCCTACCCCTAAGGCCCGTGCATATCGCGCCGCTGAAAGCGAGTATGCCGGGAGTAATAGAAGAGTAGATGAGTAAGCTGGGAGTTAAACAAATTATAATTACCACTGAAAGCCGATAGGTATAGAGTAGTAGGAGAGTAGAGTAGTAGAGTAGAGTAGGCTGGGAGTGAAAATTACTCTCAGTGAAAAGGTTATGCGGTACCCAAGATTTGACCTCGCGGGCACTCTTTGACCTCAGCGAGAAATGCTTTCAGGTTTCCAATTCACTCATAGACATAAACTTTTCGTATAAGTTTGCACACATATGTATCACTCTAACCTCTTCAAAACTCCGCCGTAAACAATGCGCCCTATGCTCTGACGCACAGACGCCGTTCCGCTTGGTAGCAGTTGATGATCAGCGCCTCTAGCGGCATGAAATTTATTGTGGTGCCCCATTCGTATATCTTGGATTTTTTATATCAGCGACCTAAGGACGGGTCAATTTCGTGACCTCCCCATTATAAGTCAATGGGGAAATATTGAAATGCTTCCTATTTCAAGGATACGCAAGATATCAGTATAATTCCTTCTGGATCATGTTATTATTATAGGCCATTCTTGATGACCTAGGTGCAATTTTTGTTCAGTGACCCCTACAAGGTCAGCCGAGGTCATCCGAGGTCACCAACAGTTGTATGTCAATAACTCGACATAATGATGATAGAGAAGTGAAACTGACATTGTGTTTGTCTCGTCGAGACACGTATTCCCATCTGCAACATGACCTACTTGGATCACCACTTGACCTTGACCTGAGGTCAAATTTTTAAGTTCACTTAACCTGGTCAACACTAATACCAATAAGGCGCCGTAGTTGGCGATGAACGAGCGAGCGCGAAGGAAATATATGGGGAATTTCAACTCGATCGGGAAAGTATTTACTGAGATACAAAAAAAGTGCGCACGTGCGCACGTGCAGGGGCACCCGTCGACTTGTGGGAAAGAGGGAGCTGAGAGGTCCCTAACCACACACCAAATTCGAACACAATCGGCTCAGCCGTTCCTGAGATAAAGAATAGGGGTGTGCACGTGCGCACGTGCAGATACCCCACCCCTGACTGTGGAAAGGCGGCGGCTGAGAGGTCCCTAACCACGCGCCAAATTTGAACACAATCGGCTCAGCAGTTCCTGAGATACAAAATAGGGGTGTGCATGTGCGCATGTGCGCACGTGCGCACGTGCAGAGGCACCTCACCCCTGACTTGTGGGAAACTTGCGGACGAGAGGTCCTTAACCACACACCAAATTTGAACACAATCGACTCAGCCGTTCCTGAGATATAGAATAGGGATGAGCACGTGCGCACGTGCAGAGGCATCCCACCCCTGACTTGTGGGAAAGTGGTGGCTGAGAGGTCTCTAACCACACATCAAATTTGTACACAATCGGCTCGGCCGTTGCAGAGTTTTTGCGAGAAAACACTTTTCAACACCCTTCACGCGGCACGCGCCATGCGCAGTGGTAGTCACCCACATGAGTCAGCACCGATCTGAAACAGGGTATATTGGATGGGGCTGCTCAGCAAAAAGTCCGCTTGTTAATCGGACGTGTGGTTGCAGAGATATGAGCTTCTCAAAAACGTCGCCACGGGTCGGGCCGGGCCGCTCATAATCAGATTTTTCCCATATACCACGGAAGGACGAGCGAGCGCTTCGCGCTCGCTCGTTCCAAGCGCCTTGACGAGATAACGACGATGGCAACAAAATTATTGCCTTGTCGTTGTTAGGTAAAAAGCTATTCGTGAAAAACTGTTTGGTAAAAAATTTGTTTTTTTATTAGCTTTGGAGCCTAACCTATTGACCTGAGCTAAAATCTGATGACACCTTATCGATTGCATTTTTCAAGAGCTTTCCATTGCTTGTTCCGTTTGTTCCTAGCTATCATAGTTCCTGTGATATCTGGGGGTTTCTGGAGCGAAGTCCTAAAACTGGAAAAATTGACCTTGGATGACTTCTGGTGACCTTAATATTGACTTAAGGAAGAAAAAAATCCGAAGTACTTTCGAATGTACTTGTCGAGAGCTTTTCAACACCATTTTCCGCGTCTTTCTACCCCTTTTAGTTTTCGAGTTAGAGGGGGTGTCTAAACACCCCCACCCCCGCACGGCGAAGGTGGCGCCGAGCACTGGCACGGCGCAGGTTAATGGAATTCATTTTCCATTTTCCAAATTTGTATAAGGAATTGCGAAACTTGTGTCATGCCACGAAGCGTCGCGAAATTTTCCGGTTTTGACTGTGGATAGCTGGATTTTGACAATTTTTACGATTTTGCGATAAATTGGGAACGCGCGGGGGGGACATACTTGTATTGAATGCTCCCCCCCCCGATTCCTGTGGGAGGGGGACAGGAGGGATAGTTGCCCCTGTTTGAAGCTGGGCAGGCATTTCTGGATGTTTGATGGGTGCGAGCATAGTACCTATACCTGATTGCCTTCGGTTGATGCACTGCATGCACTTCGCTGTCATGTGTGGTCATCTCAACATACCCCTCCTCTTTGAAGTCAGCCATGTGCTGTCGGTTTGCCTCATACGTCCTGTACAGGTATATGACCCGATCCAGTGTGAAGTCTTCTCCCTTCACCAGCATGTTTTCTTGGACTTTGGGATGGGCTGAGCAAAATATCAGCTGTTCCAATATCCGGTCAGGGCGCTCTATCTCAGTTAATCGACACTTGTCACTTTGGAGACGCAGACGAGCGACATAGTCATCCACAGTCTCACTTGGGCCCTGTCTCATTCTCTGCAAGTTAAAACGTGCCAGCCTGAAGTTGGTTTTGGGAGCGAAGTGGGTAGCAAACCTGGCCAGGATGGCCTCTGGGTCTTTCCCGTCTTCATCCAACATGTCAAACGTATGCACCAGGTCAATGCCCACAGGCCCCAGCCAGGGGCGTAGCTTCTCCAAACAAGTTGGGGGGGGCTGAACTGGAGAGAAAAAATCGCCTTAAATACCATCAAAATCCACAAAATGCAGATTTCTCCCCGGATTTGACCCACTTCTTCGTCAAAGTTGGGGGGGCTGAAGCCCCAGTTGGCGAGCTGAAACCCCCAACCAGGCACGTAGCCAAGGGGGGGGGGCGGGGGCGGACGCCCTTCCCCCCCCCCCCCTCCTGGAGGCCAGGAGGACCCTTTTCGGCGCGCGAGGGGCGCGCCGAAAAGGGCCGACGAGACCGCGCGAAGCGCAGTATCATGGGCTCTTTACCACGCGAAGCGTGGTCATTACCATCTTTACCACGCGAAGCGTGGTCTTTAGAGAGTTTAGAGGACTTCATAGGCCCTTTAGGGCCACCAGAGCCCCCTCTGAAAGCCCTGTACATGTCAGAGGGGCCCCTGGTCAGACCGAAAGGGCCCCTGAGCGGGTCAGAGGGCCCCCTGAACACGTCGAATGGGCCCCTAGCCAGCACAGAGGGGCCCCTGGGCAGGTCGAGAGATCCCTGAGCATGTCGGCAGGGCGACAAAGTGGCCAGCGCAGTCCCTTGCCAGGTCATAAGGGCCCCTGAGCAGGTCGGAGGGCCCCTGTACAGACCAGAGGGCCCCTGGGAAGTTAAAAGGGCCCCTGAGCAGGTCAGAGAGCCCCTGACCAGACCGTAATGGCCCCTAGATGGGTCAGAAGGGCCACTGAACATGCCGAATTGGCCCCTAGTCAGCACGAAGGGGCCCAGGGCAGGTCGAAGGGCCCTCGGAGCATGTCACAAGGTGACAAAGCAACCACCGCAGTCCCTTGCCAGGTCGGAAGGGCCCCTTAGAAGGCTGGATGGCCCCTGGAGAGACCAGAGGGCCCCTGGAAAGTTAAAAGGGCCCCTATGCAGATCGGAGGGGCCCCTGACCAAACCGAAAGGACCCATGGGCGGGTAAGAAGGGCCCCTGAACATGCCGAATTGGCCCCTGGCCAGCACGGAGGGGACCCAGGGCATGTTGGAGGGCCCCTTGAGCATGTCGGCAGGGCGACAAAGCAGCCAGCGCAGTCCGACCAGAAGAGTCGCTGGGCAGATCGGAGGAGCTTCTGGGCAAGTCAGAGGGGCCCCTGGCTAGACCGAAAGGGTCCCTGGGCCGGTCGGAAGGCCCCTTGAACATGCCGGATGAGTTCCTAGCTAGACTGGAGGGGCCCCTGGGCAGGTCGGAGGGGCCCCTGAGCAGGGGCGGCGGATTGCAGGGGGAAGGGTACCCAAAATGCCCCCCAGTCGAAAATCCTGGGGGACATAAGGGTCATTTTGCCCCCCCCCCCCCCCCCCCCCACAGATTTTAGGCTGCTCAATCTGGGGGCAAAATTACCCTTTTGCCCCCCCCCCCAGGATTTTCAACTGGGGGGGGGGGCATTTTGGGTACCCTGCCCCCCCCCCCCCCCCCCCCCCGCAATCCGCCGCCCCTGCCCCTGAGCATGTCGGTAGGGCGACAAAGCAGCCAGTGCAGTCCCTGGCCAGGTCGGAAGGACCTCTGAACAGGCCGAATGGGCCCCTTGACACACAAGAGGGGCTTCTTGGAAGGTCAGAGGAGTCCCTGGTCAGACCGGTTGGGTCATCCTTATGCGAGTCTATCCTTACGCGACTACTTTCGAATCTGATTGGCTGAACAACTTTGTTTAATTCGCGTGACGTCAGGACTCTGACTCAGAGAGCATGCATATAGTTTTGATAAACAATACTAATTTACGGCTTTCTGTCCTGAATCGGCGCGATATAAGGCCATTTTTGACAATATACAAATAAATTGTATTAAAAAATATAATCAAATCGTGTTTGGGAAAAATTTCCAAGGGGAATTATTAGTCGTATTCCGATTTTGCACACCTTTTTATAGGATTTGTTTTTATTGTATACTAATTCTACACGTCTGATTTAATCAGAACTGCACTCAAAACAGGGACATTCTCAGTACTTACCTGACAATAATGATTTGTATCACCCGTCAATAGCCTTAGCCGACCGCAACGACTCCGCCATTACAACTGAAATGTAAACAACGCATGGGTGTTTTTTTGTGTGAAATGCGTCAGGTATGTATCCAGCAAGGTCACGTCGTCGGGGTGATAGGGTTTAGTGGTCGACTCGGTAAGTACTGAGAATATCCCGTTTTTTTTTTGTTTATGTGAAATGCGTCAGATGTATCACGCGTATTTTTTTTGGGTAGACAAAGAAGTGCCACATATAGATGTTCCTTTGAAATTCGGTGTGTGCATCGTCCATACTTGGTTCTCCAATATTTCTTCCGTATAACTAACCTAACCTAACCTAACCTAACCCCGCCATTAAGTCCGATCGGGACGAACCCTAAGATTCGCTCGTAGACATTAAAGGAAATAGTTCACCTTCGAAAAAAATTCAGAACATGATTTTATTATATTTTTTAATACAGTTTCATTTTTTCTTTTAAAAAATGGTCCTACATTGCGCCAATTCAGGCCAGAAGGTCGTAAATTATTAATGTTATGGTGTGCGTTATTGGTCTGCGCATGCTCAGACCAGTGCTGGCACTCTCAGACGGTACGGTATATCATATATGCGCCGCATTCCTTCGCCAAAAAGTCAAATATCTTCGGTTGGAGAGTCTTTTCAGCCAAGAAAAGTTGCAGATAAGGATTTCTCAACACGGGCTACAGAACTGCTATTTCAGTTCAAAATCCCATGTTGAAGGTGAACTATTTCCTTTAAAGGAAATAGTTCACCTTCGGAAATTTTTCAGAACACGATTGTATTATATTTTATAATACAGTTTCTTTTTTTCTTTTTAAAAATGGTCCTACATCGCGCCAATTCAGGACAGAGGGTTGTAAATTATTAATTTTATGGTGTGCGTTATTGGTCTGCGCATGCTCCATGGCAGTGCTGGCACTTTCAGACGGTACGGTATATCATAAATGCGCCGTATTCCTTCGCCAAAAAGTCAAATATCTTCGGCTGAGGAGTCTTTTCAGCCAAGAAAAGTTCCAGATAAGGATTTCTCAACACGGGCTACAAAACTGCTATTTCAGTTAAAAACCCCATGTTGAAGGTGAACTATTTCCTTTAAGTCCGATCGCGACGAAACCTAAGATTCGCTCGTAGCCATTAAGTCCGATCGGGACGAAACCTAAGATTCGCTCGTATCCATTAGGTCCGATCGGGACGAAACCTAAGATTCGCTTGTAGCCAATAAGTCCGA
This sequence comes from Chirona hameri, assembly GCA_036785665.1. NCBI lineage: Eukaryota > Metazoa > Arthropoda > Thecostraca > Balanomorpha > Balanidae > Chirona > Chirona hameri. The sequence continues at coordinate 11,227 of JAXIVJ010001375.1, forward strand.
TCGGGACGAAACCTAAGATTCGCTCGTAGCCATTAAAGGACCTTAGTTCACCTTCAACATGGGTTTTGAACTGAAATAGCAGTTTTGTAGCCCGTGTTGAGAAATCCTTATCTGCAACTTTTCTTGGCTGAAAAGACTCTCCAGCCGAAGATATTTGACTTTTTGGCGAAGGAATACGGCGCATATATGATGTACCGTACCGTCTGAAAGTGCCAGCACTGCCATGGAGCATGCGCAGACCAATAACGCACACCATAAAATCAATAACTTACAACCTTCTGTCCTGAATTGGCGCGATGTAGGACCATTTTTAAAAATAAAAAAAGAAACTGTATTAAAAAATATAATAAAATCGTGTTCTGAAAAATTTCCGAAGGTGAACTATTTATTTCCTTTAAAGGAAAAAGTTCACCTTCGGAACATTTTTCAGAACACGATTTTATTATATTTTGTAATACAGTTTCTTTTTTTCGTTTCAAAAATGGTCCTACATCGCGCCAATTCAGGACAGAAGGTCGTAAATTATTAATTTTATGGTGTGCGTTATTGGTCTGCGCATGCTCCCTGACAGTGCTGGCACTTTCAGACGGTACGGTACATCATATATGCGCCGCATTCCTTCGCCAAAAAGTCAAATATCTTCGGCTGGAGAGTCTTTTCAGCCAAGGAAAGTTGCAGATAAGGATTTCTCAACACGGGCTACAAAACTGCTATTTCAGTTCAAAACCCCATGCTGAAGGTGAACTATTTCCTTTAAGTCCGATCGGGACGAACCTAAGATTCGCTCGTAGCAATTATGACAAAAAGCATCCAAGGGCAGTACCGATTCTACTAGGTACCACCAGATACATATGACGTCATACGAGAGCCTTGGTATTTGACGCATTTCCGCGCCCACGTTGTTTACATTCCAGTTGTAATAGCGGAGTCGTTGCGGTCGGCTAAGGCTATTGACGGGTGATACAAATCATTATTGTCAGGTAAGTACTGAGAATGTCCCTGTTTTGGTTGCAGTTCTGATGAAATCAGACGTGTAGAATTAGTATACAATATTCAATTTTCCTATATAAAGGTGTGAAAAAGCGGAATATCGCCAAACTATTTCCTTTAAACGCACAATATAGCATTTTTAGAAGTCCGCACCATACGCAATGCGACGCATTGATGAGAAAGCATATCCAGGGCATAAGACTAAAAAAAATCGCGCAGCTCCGCGGCGCAATTTGTTTAAGAGTTCCAGGTTTTGAGCTGAAAAAATATTCCTGCGGCCCAGCCACTGGGCCGCAGCATGCAAAAATGAAGCACCAAGACCCAGCAACAGGCCGTGCCAAGGCCAAAACCGAATGAGTGAAGGGCAGAGTTGCTACAACAGGGAGTACCAAGGCCAAAATCAAATAGGTGAAGGCCAAAGTGACTACCACAGGAGGCCCAGGCAATGGAACAGGGTGTCGGAAGTGTCCACCGCCACAAGAGAAGATGAAGAAGACCAACTGTTCTTTAATGCACTCCACGCCACCCAGTCAAGGTCGGAGGCCTTCGCAGACATACAGGTGAGAATCAACGGGATGCCAGGTCAGCATACATTCCATGCGAAAGTGGACACAGGTGCAGATGGCAACATCTTGCCAGCCAGATGTCTGCACAAAATGCCAGAGTATGTGAAACTAACTAAAGAAAGAACAAGGATCACAGCCTACAACGGCACTGACATCAAGCAACTGGGTGCCCTATAAGTTGAATGTTCCTTCAACGGCAAGACAGCTACACAGAAGTTTCATGTGGTTGACTGTGATGGACCCATCCTGGTTGGTCTTCCAGCATGCGAAGAGCTCTACCTCGTCCACCTGAACCGACAGGTGCACATGGTGAAGTCTGAAGGAAGAAGCAGCGTCAGTGCCCACGAGATCCTGACAGACACTCACCAGCTGATCGAACAGTACCCAGACCAATTTCAAGGGCTGGGCAGGTTTCCAGGCATGGCCAGTATCGAAATTGACCCAACAGTCAGGCCAGTGATTCACCCTCCAAGAAAGTGTCCCATCCACGTGCGAGACGACCTGAAAAAGGAGCTGGACCGGATGGAAGACATACGCGTCATCAAGCCCATGCAGGAGGCGACCGACTGGGTCTCCAGCCTGGTGATCACTAAAAAAGGAAGATGGGAAGCTGCGTGTGTGCCTGGACCCACGAGATTTGTACAAGGCCATCAAGAGGCCTCATCATCGTAACATCACGACAGAGGAGATCACCCACCAGCTGGCCGGGGCCACAACCTTCGCCAAGTTGGACACCCGTTCAGGCTACTGGGCCATCCAACTGGACGAGGAATCCAGCAAGTTGACAACGTTCAACTCACCCTTCGGCAGGTACCGTTACTGCAGGCTACCGTTCGGGATTCGGCTGGCTCAAAACCTGTTCCAGAGGAAGATGGATGAAATCCTAGCAGGTCTGGAGGGTGTGATCAACATAGCCGATGACATCTGCGTCTACGGCAAGGACGCAGGTGAACACACAAGACGACTTTGCGCCCTCATGGAGCGGGCTCAAGAACAAGGCCTGGTGTTCAACCCGGACAAGTGTGCCGTCGGCGTGAGTCATGTGTCCTTCTTCGGACGCGTATACAACGCGAGCAGTATATCGCCCGACCCTGCAAAGGTGGACGCGATCCAGAATATCGAGATTCGAGCGTCCCAAGAACGTGGCGGAGATGCAGTCATTTCTCGGTATGTGTACCTATCTGTCCCCATTCACTCCAGGATTATCGGAGCTGACGCACCTCCTCAGGCAGATGCTGAAGGAGAACGCCATTGTCAAATGATCTCCGCAAGCCTGCAAAGACTTCCAGGCTCTGAAGGACGTCTCTCCTCTAATGCTGTGCTGGCGTACTACGACCCATCAAAACCGGCGACGCTCGAAATCGACGCGTCCAGTGTTGCACTAGGCGCTGTGCTACTGCAGGATGGTCAACCTGTCGCGTTCGCCTCCAAAGCGCTGAGCGACACTGAAACAAGGTACGCCAACATTGAAAGAGAAATGCTAGCCGTAACAAGCAATTTTGTCATCCCTCCATTCCCCCTAAATATCTGAATTTGGCCACCATGAGCCGTGGTGTTCGGCTGCGAGAAGTTCAGGACGTATCTATTCGGACGCACGTTTGAGATTATATCAGACCACAAACCCCTGGAAATGATCCTGCAGAAGAGCATATCCCGCGCACCTGCGCGACTGCAGCGAATGCTTCTTCGCATCGATAACTACACATTCACCCTGAAGTATCGCAAGGGTGCCACGATGTACGTATCTGACGCCTTGTCCAGACTCCCCACAGAGCGAGCAAGTCCGACGACGACGCTTTCACTGGACGTCTGCATCGGTCTGGTGCAGTTCACCCCATCGCGCCTGGAAGAGCTGCGGGAAGAAACCCAGCGAGACGAAAAGCTGCATCAGCTGAAGAAGATCATCATAAGCGGCTGGCCAGCCAGACGCAGCGAACCCCACCCTGCGGTGAGACCGTTCTGGTCCGTTCGAGACGCACTGGTGATCGACGATGGACTGGTCATCAAGGGCACCGCCGTGATCATCCCAACTCAGCTTCAACCGTGGTAAGTCGAAAGACTGCATGCAGGTCATCAAGGCCGCGTCAAGATGGAGCTGCGAGCCAGAGACACGATCTACTGGCCGACACTGAAGAAGGACGTCGAGGCACGCGTTGCTGCCTGCCTGCCCTGCCAGGCATCGCGTCCCGCTGCAAGAGCAAGCACGATCGAGGCTGAACACCAGCACCCCGTTCCCGCCGGTCCCTGGACTGACGTCAGCACGGACCTGTTCTACAGCAACAAGAAGAACTCCATCCTCATCGTAGACCACTACTCCGAGTTCCCCTTCGTCTACGAGCTGACAAGCACAACGAGCACGCAGGTTGTCAAGGTCATCACACAGCTGCTCTCCGAACAGCTGTGGGTCACCAAGCACCGGGTCCTCTGACAACGGCCATCAGTACAGCTCAAGGGAGTTCAGCACATTCTGCGAGATGTTCGGATTCCGGCGTATAACATCGCCCCCATATCACCCTCAGAGCAACGGCATCGCCGAACGTCATGTCAAGGCGGTGAAGAGTCTGCTGCAGAAATGCGCTGGGAACCACGCCAAGTTCCAGATAGGACTTCGGACCCTGAGAGCTACTCCGATCGACAGCGTCCTACCGTCACCCGCAGACCTGCTGTTCGGACGCAAGATCGACCTGCTCCCATGCCAACCCAGCGAGCGCGAGGAGACTACGGATCACAGAAGTCGCCTGGAGCACCGCCAGCAAAAACAGCGTGATGGTCATAACGCACGCATCAGGCATGGCCGCCCGGATCCTGTGCTGAATCCTGGCGACGCGGTGTTCATCCGCAACAAGGCCAAGAGCACCTGGGAACGAGGAATCATCCAAGAACAGCACGAGGCCGCATCGTCATACCTGGTGCAACGAGAGCCTCGCTCGGTTTCCAGAGCCAGAGCCGCGTCCTCGGCGGATACGACCGACGATGTCCCGCGGGCAGTGCGGCGGACCGCCCAAGACATCTGCCCGGACCCCAGCGCGACGCGCACCCGATCCGGCCGAGTGACGCGACCCCCAAACCGCCTAGATCTGTAGGTGTTCTGGAGAAGGGAGATGTGATGGTTGTATATGTCTTGTACTATCGTAGGTTAGCTTGATTCACGTAACCTTGGCAAGCGCGCCACTTCGGCCGTCCGTTGTTTTTTTTACGCCGACGCTGATAGAATAGAAACAAAGACTTGGAACTGCATTTAACTGAATACATCTCATATACCCCAAGAACATGTGTAAAACTCAAGGCATGTCTACTACAATGGTGTGATGTAAACAAATGCTTGAGCTTTGCATTGCCACATGAGTGGCTCCTCTAATGGCCATATGAAGCGAGAAAATGAGGCCAGAGAAAAAACTGATACAACTCACCCCACTCTCCCCTACATCTAAGCATTTTTTTCAGATCTCATGACAACATCCCCTTTGCATTGCTTTTCGCGACATTTCCCAACTTCAAACTGTCCACCTACAAGTTGAGGTAATATCTGGTTTTGGACAATACGACAAAATAATTGCTTCTTGAAAGTGCCATCTGTTGAGCGGCAACTCAACTACAAGTACGCATTCTGCTCGCAAGTGTCATCCGCCATCGTGAAGCGCAGTTCGTCGCGGACTTCGGTCTCCATCAAGCCCAAGACGAACCCGAGCTGAGCCCGAGTGATGAATTCTGGTCGGGCATGCCCAATTTCAGCCCGAGAATAGTGGACAGCCGCGGTGTTGGGCTCAACTCGGGCTTACCCGAGTGATAAATTCTGGTCGGGAATGCCCAATTTCAGCCCGAGAATAGTGGAAAGCCGCGTTGTTGGGCTCATTGCTCAACTCGGGCTTGCCCAATTTCGCTCAGCCCAAGCGAAGCCCGAGCTGTGCCTAAGCAGAAAAACTCAATGTTGAGCTAACTGGGGCTATGCCCATGTTAAGCCCAAGTTGCCCGAGTTAATTCCTGACTGGGCTGCTACAAATAGGGTTTAAGTGTGCCTGAAAACGATGATTCATTTTCGCAAGGTCATGGTGACAATTTGATTAGAAGCAAGGTGTCATTTCCATCACATACAGCTGGTCTAAAGGAATGCACGTACATAAATACATAGTATGGCAGCGGAGTGTCAACTGTCAACCGTTGCACGAACTTCCCTCGCCAGATGTGGGTTCAAATGGCCGTTTAGTCCCTCCTCAAGTTGCAGTTCAAATAATTAGTATAATTAACGCCAACGAACCGTTTGAGGATAACTCCGTGTGCCCACACTATTATGATCGAAATGAAAATGTCACAAACCGAGCCATGTGCTTCAAAGTCTCCTTGTTTTTTTTTTGGTAATGTTATATTTGTGTTCTATCGAAGACGACGTATGCAAGGCGGATACAAGGCGGATAGCCACGATAATCACAAGAGCGGACAGTTCAGCTACCAAGCCTTACAACAGAAGCGCACTTTGCCACAGCCAGCACTGCAAGCGAGAATGCACAGCACGAATAAATCACAGGTGCACACTGCGCAACTAACTCCCGTACTAATTACATTTACCTCAAGCGCTCCTGGCACCACTTGCCTGATCAAAGCGGCAGGCTGACAGACACACATACTCTGGGGGCGGATAGAAGGAAGGTGTGTTGGACGTGGAGCCCCTGTGTCAGAAATAACACAACTGCAGGCCTGCATAGCGATGATGATGCAGCGACAGAGCCACAGCTGACAAGACTGCGTCTAGACTCTAGATTACCATTGAACTGTGAACATACCAGACCAGAACGCGGCAGGCTCCGCAAATCTAAGAGCCTTTCGATCGAGGAAAATCTGCCGATGTTTAAGTACGGTGTCCCCCGTAGGAAGTCAACATCCATTCGCAGTCTGTGTGTGTGTATATACTGAACAAGTGCGTATTGGGTGGATGATTGCCACCGGTGGGCGGTGATGACTATCATAGGAATCAGAATCAGGAAGCTACCCACTCGCCGACACTCAGGAGACATAACGGCTGGAAAAGAAAATTGAAGTCGTGTTTCGTTCCAGCATAACTCATGCTTTCCTGTCACCTCAATGTGCTGCAGGGGCGCAGTTTCGCTGTTCGCCGGCGATTCTCAAGCGGAAAACGCTTCCGATGACATCAAAAATTGTACGAGATATGTCTTGTACTTGTGTTGTTCTCTTCCAGTCCGAGATGCTTTCGGTTCAAGATTACGAGAGAGCATGTGTAAAATCTCAACTGAGCAGGAAGCTACGCCCCCGACAAGACAGCTAGACACGCAAGCAGGCAGCATACGACAGTGGCTGGTTCAATGGCAGAGCACCGATCCCTGCCGCCTGTCCGGCCGGGGACCTTAGTGGCCGGGGCGGCCGGACGGGCCGGCCGGCGGCGGCGGGGTCAGCCCCACCAAGCCCTGCGCCGTGTTCAGCAGGCTGATGGGCGTGCGGCCGTCAGTGATGAGCGTCGACTGCAGGCCGAGACTCTGCAGCATCCGCACCTGATGGTCGCCGCCGGCCGTGGCCATCGCCTTCAGCGTATCCGTCCCCATCGAAGACACCATCTGACGGAACTTCTCGATCTCGATGCCGGCCATGTCCTTGGAGCGCGCGATCTCCAGCTGGTTGCTCTCCTCGGTGTACTTGAGCTCGGACTCGCGCGCCGAGCGGAGTCGCCCCAGCTCTGACTCGGCCTCGATGTTGACGGCGCGCGCCTTCAGGCCGGCCTGCTCCACGGCCGCCTCGCCCTCGATATGAGCCGCCTCGGCGCGGCTCTGCGCCTCCGCCTTGGCCTGGCCGGTGCTCTCGATGGCGGCGCAGGCCGTCTGCAGCTCCACCAGCTCCTTGCGCGCCAGCTCGGCCGCCGCCTCATCCTTGATCTTCTGACGCTCGAGACGGCCGCGCGCCTCCTGCTCGGTGCGTTCGGCCTCGTGTTTGGCGGCCGCCTCCTGCGCGTTGGTGGTGATCTCGATGGCAAGCTGGACGCTCTTCTGCAGCGAATCGCGGGTACGCTGGTCCACCGGCTCCACGCTCTGGATGTCGATTGAGGTGATGACCAGGTTGTTCTGTGGGAACACGAACCGGTCGCGCACCTTGCCCGCCTCGTCGGTGCCGAACACCGACTGCCGGATGATCTTGGCCGAGTGCTTGTGGAAGTCGTCGAAGGGCCGCTGAGCGACAGCGCCGCGCACCCGTGACGCGATTGCCTTGCACGCGTCGCCCACGAAGTCGGGCACGCTGAAGATCCTGCAAGCGTCCTCTGAGGTCTTGTTGCCGACGTCAAAGTGCCAGTTGTAGGCGATCTGCAGCGAGAGCCGCGCGTGGTCGGACGTCTCCACGGTGACAATGTCGGTGCAGAAGTCCGGTCCGAGCAGCAGCGACAGCGCCCGGATCGTGTTGGGCTTCTTGGGCTTGCCGCCGGACAGGGAGAGCTGCGTGAACTGCTCGTCCGGCTCGAGCATCACCAGGTCCGGTCCGAACACGACGCGCGACCGCTTCTGCTTGTAGTCGTACACCTGGACGGCGGCGTTGTGCGGCACGCGGTAGGTGACGACACGTGTGCGGTCCGTGGTCTCCTCGCGCGGCGCGCTCTTGTTGCGCGCCTCGCGCAGCTGCTGGTAGCCGCCGCGGTCGGCCAGCGCGTCCGTCTGCAGCAGCTCGACTACACTCCGCGACATATCCTTTTCCCAGAGCTCCTCGTCCTGCGTCAGCATGTAGGTCTGGCCACAGACGGCACGCACCTCGCCCGTGCGGTTGTTGCGCACGTAGATGCCCTCAGTGCGGTCGAGCGCGATGGCCGTCTGCTGGATTACCACCTCCACCTCGGTGGGCGGAACGAATTCGACCGGTCCAGTGACCATCCAGCGGTCTCCGGGCCGGCGCGTCACCGGCGGCGTCACCGTGGTGTCGGTGAACGCCTCGTCGGCGCGCAGCACCAGCGCTTCGTCCTCCTGCAGGATGTAGTTGTCTCGCACGTCGTCCTCCAGCGTCTCGCCTGGCTGCAGGAAGAAGGACTTCTCGCCGCGGACGAGCTTGCGCTGTCCGAGCTGCGGCTTGCCGTCGGCGCCGACCGGGTCGCAGATGACGCAGTACTGCCGGCTAGTGAGCGTCGTCACCTCGCGCACCTCCGACACCTCCTCGTACACGTCCGGAATGAACGTCTCCATGTCGTCGAAGCGAACCAGCCACTCCTCGCCGTTCTTGCGCCGCACGCCGCGCTGATCAGTGAAGGTGCGGGATGCGAGCACCAGCAGCGCCGTCTTCTCAGTCAGTACGTGCGCGTTCACCATTTTGACCACCTCCTCGTAGACGCCGGGCATATAGGCACCGACGCGCGTCACCAGCCACTCCTCGCCGGCCACGCGCAGCTGGCCCTTCCAGTCGGTGGTCTCCAGGCGCGCGCGCAGCCGCAGAGCCTGGTTGGGCCCGACGATGGTAGCCTTGATGTCGGCTACCTCCTCGACCTCGGGCCGCGGGACGAACGCGCCCGGCCCGAACAGCCACTCATCACCGGCAGCGCGTGTCTGCTCGCCGTCGGTGAACTCACGGAGTGCGCGCAGGTGGAGTGCCTTGTTGCGCGGCACCACCTTCAGTGGCAGGACGGCCGAGGTAAGCTTCTCGCCCGGGTAGAGCGGGAACGGGTCCTGTTGGATGCGCACCTCCGTGTCGGCGTGCAGCAGGCGCACCTGGCCGCTGGCGTCGCACAGCACTACGCCATCTGTCCCGCGCACCACCGGGTTCTCGACGATGCAGTAGTGGCGCGGCGGCACCACCACCATCGCGTTCGGGCCGACGATCACCCTGCCGAGCACAGACGGCGGCGGTGTCAGCAACACGTCGGGGGAGAGGAAATACATACATCTTCGGACCAGTTTCGCCACAGCCTTCACATGTTGTAGCTAGAACAAAACTCTTCGCAATTAGAAACAAGCGATACAACTGATCTCCACTAATCACCAGAAGTGTAGTTCTGAGCTTACAAGATTATGTACACATCTGTGGTGTCGCGATTATAGCGACTGGCAGCGACATCTGTTCATCTCTGGCGGTCGTCTGCAGAGCCCGTCAGCGTCGCTGCTCTGGTCATAGTTACTGGCTGGAAATGTAGATGGCGCGTCGACGCGGTACCGCAGTTGGGTGGCTTTGTTCAGCTGCTGACTGAAATGTCAGCTGTCATCATCATCGACCCGGCCAGCGGCAGGGAGGAGCGGCATGGCGCGCCCAGCCCCAATATTCAGCTGCGCCATATATTCCAGCTGGCTGGTGTGCGTTTGAGAACTAAGGAAGTATGGAGGCTGGGCTATGGAGTATGGAGGCTGGAAGTATGGAAGTTTGCCCGAAGAGAGTTTCGTTTGACTCCAAAGGCATTTTTCTCAGATAACACTGAATTGTACAATGATGCCTTCTCTTTATCTGAGTTACGCGATGCCATTTCATCTACAGGAAACACGTCCACTGGTCCCGATAAGTTACATTATGCTTTTCTTCGGCAGTTGCCAGATAACACTTTACAATTTATGTTACTTACACTCTTATGGACTTATGGACCAAATACCAAATATCTCTATATCGTACACTCTTATGGACCAAATATCTCTATATCGTACACTCTTATGGACTTATGGACCAAACACATTTTTCCAGCAGCATGGCGAGAGGCAATCACAATTCCATTGGCGAAACCGGGAAAAGATCGCAATAACCCTTCCAACTATCGTCCCATATCCCTGACCAGTTGTTTAGGTAAAGTGTTTGAACGAATGGTAGGTAAACGTTTAGCTTGGTTCTTAGAAGAAAATAATTTACTTTCAAAATACCAGAGTGGTTTTCGCAAAAATCATACCACTTATGACCATATCGTACGACTTGAAACTGATATAAGAAAAGGATTTAAATATAAGAAACATACAACAGCAGTTTTCTTGGACATAAGTCGTGCCTATGACATGGTATACAGGCCGATTCTGATACTTAAGTTGCTTAAGCTAGGCATTCGAGGACATCTCGCACAATATTTGTTAGGCTTTCTTACAGGTGAACGTAATTTCCAGGTACGATGTCGCTCAGTATATTCCAACACATACTCGTTTCAAAATGGTTTACCGCAAGGTAGCTGCTTATCTCCAATGCTCTTCAACGTCATGATCAATGATCTATTCGACGCAGTTCCTTCAAGTATAAACTACTCTTTGTTCGCTGACGACAGTTCCATATGGTGCATCGACAGCGACTCGCAACACTCCATTTTTCGTTTACAACAGGCACTAGACATAATTGAAGATTGGTCAAGAAAGAACGGTAGTATATTTTCACCAACCAAATCTGCAGTGATGACTTTCACCAAAAACAACAGAATGCGTCAGGCTTCTGACCTACGCCTTTCAGGTCACGTTATTCCTCGCTTACAGTCATTCAAATTCCTTGGCATAGTTTTGGACTCAAAACTCAGTATGGTGAAGCATATGGAGTATGTAAAATCAAAATGTAGCAAGCGTCTGAACTTATTTCGATGTATTGCCGGCACAGAGTATGGGGCAGACCGGAAAACACTTCTTCATTTGTACAAGGCTTTGGTGTTGCCAATCATAGAATACGGAGCTGTAATTTACGCCGGTGCCAGTGATAACACACTTAAAAAATTAGACACAATTCAAAACTCATTCATCCGAATAGCCCTTGGGGCCATGAAAACCTCACCAATCTCGTCCTTACAAACAGAAGCTGTTATACCGCCCTTACATTTGAGACGACAGGAGCAATCTTTACGTTATGTTAGCAAAATTTTGTTTCATCCAAACCATAATACTTATAAATCTATACACATCTTACCTTCAATTCACCATAACTACATTGGTCCGGCTGAAAAACGGTCTGGATTAACAATAGCTTCTAGAGTTAAGAAATTCTCCGCAGATTTGGAGTACATCCAACCAGAAATCCTTCCCTTACCTAAACTCAATGTTCCTCCATGGCTGAAGATTGACAGGGAGGTTCTATTTCTTTTTGATTGTTCAAAAGCACTCATTACTCCACAAGAAGTGCAACACAAGTTTGGTGAATTACGCAACCAGTTTTCCAGTTTTCATTTCATTTTCACAGATGGCTCGAAAGACGGTGATCGCACTTCAAACGCAGTTTTCTGTAACTGTAATGAACACATAATTAAAACTCGTCTTAAGAATAGCACAAGTATATATATAGCCGAACTACATGCGGTGTTAGAAGCCCTTCAGTTTATTCAAGATTTTTTTTTACAAAGAGCGGTGATTTGCACAGACTCGCGTTTGGTCGTTCAGTCATTGCTTATGAAATCTCCATCGTCACCCTTGCTGATACATATGTATATACAGTCTACACCAGGAATTATCCAACAATGGTACACAAATACGGTTCACCTGGATACCGGGTCACAGCGGTATCCATGGAAACTCGCAAGCGGACAAGTTTGCAAAAGAGGCACTTTCTTTAAATAGCATAACAAACATTCCAACTGACTATACATCCATTAAAGCTTGCTTACGACAAGCAATGATAAAAAACTGGCAAATGCAATGGACCAATACTACTCGAGCAACACAGCTTCGACGCATCAAACCTCTCATTGAAGTGTGGACGTCTGCAAACAGAGATAATAGACGGGAAGAGAAAGTTTTGGCTAGATTACGTTTAGGACATACTTTATACACACATTGTTATATATATTCCAAAGACGCTCGGCCGATATGCTCGCTTTGTCAATGTCCACAGACAGTAGAACATGTTATCATACAGTGTCCAAATTACCGTAGACAAAGGGGTAAGCTCCTCTCTTTTTGCAACAAAGAAAAATTGCCATTCAGTTTGACATCTGTACTCGGAGACACACAACCAGACTTGCTCAATTTACTGTTTTCATTTCTCCAGGAATAAAAACTATTCGAAAAGATGTAAATCACAGACAAACATAAAATAATACCTGTGTAACGCATCAATTGTTCGTTCCTGAACATATAAATTGAAAAGGCATGCAATGGTCATAATTGACCGAAATGCCTAAAATTTAACAAACAAAAAACAAATTGGAAAGGGGACTAGGACATGCAACGTCTCCCAACCGCAGATGCAGCCCTACCGCGAGGTTTGTTAAATTGGGCCATGACAGATTTATATTTTATAAACACACTGAAACGAAATTCCAGCATCCATGCATGCTGTTTCTAAAGAATATCACAAGCATACATTTTCTAAGTCACAGGTCATCCCCTAGGAGAAACTCCCCCACTCGGACTTCCCATTGTTCACCTCTCATTGTCCTTCCGGATGAAGGTCTGTGGTCCGACCTCGACCCGGGTGACGTTGGTCGTCTGGTCGAGCACGTGCACATAGTAGTGCGGAGGGATGCGGAACAGGCTGTCCGCCGACGAGCTGGAGCTGTCCCTCTTACTCATCTTGACCGCTGTGGGAGGAAAAGAGGAGGTCAGACGAAGCACAGCAGGCACCACAGAATGGGCAGGCCAGATGAGGCACAGCACAGAACAGGCACGACACATCGCTATTAGCACGGGTTCGGCGTCTGGTAAAGTTCTGAGACCTGCGAGCAGCGCCATTAGAGTGTAATCGCTCGTCAACCTTACACCACACTGACGTCCTCTCCTACCTTCAGCTCCGCTCTGCGCCGGTCCGTCTAAAGCCATGGCGGGGTTCGGTTACACTGGACAAAGCACACAATACACTGCACACACACACACACACACACACACACAACGTGAACGCACCAACACACGCGTGCGGGAGACGGTTAGTGATCGGTTAGTTTGTCGGTAAATGCCGCGTCACGGCAGAGCTGTTCGGAGCTCTGGTCCCGTCTGACCCGGCCCGGTGGCCTGGCGCGTCCACCTGGCCGCCTGGCGTCATTCTGCCTCGCAGGAGGCGGGTAACAGAGCAACTCACCCACCCAGGTTAACGAAACAGATCAGTGATAAGTGGCAACATCGCCCTCGGTGCAAAACTGTAAGTTATTGTTGATTGAAAGCTCGTGATGAGGGAGACAGGGCTGTAGAAAGGCTCGGCGAGTCACAAGGGAATAAGACGCCGTAACTAACATGGGGAAGGGGTGGGGTCGTGGTGCATGGCTAAGACTGATTTCCAGTATAGTGACGAGCAATGGTACCCAATACCGACACGACATACACAACACATATGGCGGGATATGGGAACCGAGTGACAGACCATGACATGTTGCGCCAAACAAGTGTATGTCAGGTGTAACTAGTGTAGGTACACTTGACATAAAATCAGAGGCGTAGCCAGGGGGGAGGCGAGGGGGGCGATTGCCCCCCCCCCCCCTTACGGATCACAGGGGGCCCACCGATATTGGCCCAGATACCATTTGCATTAGCTAAATGGCTTTCAAAAAGCCACATAGGAGCCCTCAAACCAGGCAAGGGTCACTCTGGTGCATGTCAAGGGCCCTCAGAGACACTGAAGGGCTTTCGAAGCCCGCCCAGGGGGCCTCTCTGGCATGTCCAGGGGCCAATTGAGCCCACCCAGGGGCCCACAAAAACTGTCCAGGGGCCTCTAGAGCATGTCCAGGGGCCCATCGAGCCCACTTAAGAGCGCAAAAACATGCCCAGGGATCTTTCGAGCATTCCCTGGGGTCCATTGAGCCCACTCAGGGGGGCCAAAAACCTGCCCAGGGGCCTCTAGAGCATGTCCACTTGTCCAAGGGCCAATTGAGACCACCCACGGCTCAACACACCTTCCCAGTGGCCTCTCGAGATGTCCAGGGGCCCATTGAGTATGTTCAGGGGCCTCTCCAGCCTGCCCAGGGGCCCATTATAGTCTGTTTTGGAGTCTCTCGAACTTGCCCAGGGGCCCATTATAGTTTTTTCCAGGGGCCCATCGAGTCTGTTCAGGGGCCTCTCGAACCTGCCCAGGGGCCTTTAGAGCCTGCCCAGAGGCCTCTGGAGCTTGCCCAGGGGCCCATTGAGTCTGTTCAGGGGCCTCTCGAACCTGCCCAAGGGCCTCTCGAGCTTGCCCAGGGGCCCATTGAGTCTGTCCAAGGGTCTCTTGAACCTGCCTAGGGGCCATTAGAGTCTGTTCAGGGGCCTCTCGAGCTTTCCCAATGGTCCATTGATCCTGTTCAGGGGCCTCTCAAACCTCCACAGGGGCTATTAAAGTATGTTCAGGGGCCTCTCGGCTTTCCAAGGGGCCATTGAGTCTGTTCAGGGGCTCTAGACCTTATCCAGAGGGCCGTTGAGTCTGTGAACGGCAGTGGCGGATCCAGGGGGGTCACGGGGGTTATGACCCCCCCCCCCCCCCTTGGGCCGTCAAGGGGCACCACCGCGTCGGGGGCACCAGGGGCACCACCAAAAAAAAACAAATAAAGCAAAAATAAAGCAAAATGAAGAGAGAAAAATCCCAAGTAAAGCATTTGAAGAAAAAAATACAAGGTAAAGCAAAAAAATGCTGCGCCGCGTGCGGCGCACATCATTCAGTGTTCTTCGAATCAAGTGCACCACTGCGCCGGTGTACCAGGGGCACCACCGCGCCGGTGTACCAGGGGCACCACCGCACCGGTGTACCAGGGGCACCACTGCGCTGGTGTGCCAGGGGCACCACTGCGCTAGGCGCCGTCGTGGCCCTGGCAAGCCGACGCGGTAGTGGCATTGGTACACTGGCGCGGTAGTGGCCCCATAGTACACCGGCGCGGTGGTCCCCCTGGTACAACAGCGCGGTGGTGCCCCTGGTACACCGGCGAGGTGGTGCCCCTGGTACACCGGCGCGGTGGTGCCCATGGTACACCGGCGCGGTGGTGCCCCTGGTACACCGGCGTGGTGGTGCCGTTGGTACACCAGCGCGGTGGTGCCCCTGGTACACTAGCGAGGTGGTGCTCCTGGTACACCAGCACGGTGGTGCCCCTGGTACACCAGCACGGTGGTGCCCCTGGTACACCGGCGCGGTGGTGCACCTGGTACACCGGCGCGGTAGTGCACCTGGTACACCGGCGCGGTGGTGCACCTGGTACACCGGCGCGGTGGTGCACCTGGTACACCGGCGCGGTGGTGCACCTGGTACACCGGCGCGGTGGTGCACCTGGTACACCGGCGCGGTGGTGCACCTGGTACACCGGCGCGGTGGTGCACCTGGTACACCGGCGCGGTGGTGCACCTGGTACACCGGCGCGGCAGTAGGCGGCACTGTGAGGCGAGGGGAGGCACCGGAGCACCGTGCCTCCTTGAATCCAGGAGGGGGAAATAATGGCCTGGTGCCGCCATGAAATCACAAGCATTGGTCTCTGGAAAGCATTTTTTTCTTTGCGAAATGATGCTACATTAGAATTGCTAAATTATGCAAAAAAAATGTTCCTTCATGCCTCCCGTCCCTTGGGCTATGAAGGGGCACCAACGTGCCGCTATACCAGAGGCAATAACGTATCAGACTCGACGGGCCCTGAGGGCCCTCGGGAGTCGGGATCCGCTTCCATAGGCGGTGGAACAGGGGGGGGGGGGCACCGAGCACCCTCCCCCCTTGAATCCAGGAGGGGAAGGCGGAGCACCAATTCCCTGATTCCCCATCAAATTGCGGAACACACCTATTTTATGCGAAATGGTGCAAAATTAAGAGACAAAAAACGCGCATATTACATACGTGCGTCCTGATAAATCCTCGATGTCACGATGTTTGTTGACTATCGTTTTTGTGTTGTTGTCGCGAACGAACCCATAGTGCCCGCCATTTGGGCTTTTTATAATGTGGTTCATAGCTGGAAATCCATGAAACGTATTTGAAACTGGTAAGCAACTGCAAGCAAGCTGTTAGAATTGTGTGATTAAAAAGTCGAAAATATCACATTTTATGCCACTACGGCAAAATTCCTTCTATCTTTGCGGTGGAAGAATCTCATTGCCTGGCTGCATTGGTGCCCTTGGGCTGATATATAGATTATAGAACCTTTCGATTTTTAGGGTCTAGTTATCCAGGCCAAAACAAAATAAGCAAAAAAAAATCCGGCCCGCTCCACGGCGCAAATCAATCAGTGTTCACTTCCAGTACAAAACGGTCTAATATAAACTGTACACACTGGCGGCCGCAAGGGGGGGGGGGCATGGGGCCATGCAGGGGCGTCGCTGACGGGGGGGGTCGCGATCCCCCACACTTTTGAAAACCGGGGGGTTGACCCCCTACTTTTTATGTCGGCCGCCCCCCCCCCCCCCCCCCCCAACCCCCCAAACACACTTCATGGCGGAAGCTGATTCTAGTTTGCATGTAATTCCTATTAAAATCAAGATTGGAATATGAAAAATACGACGTGGCAGGGGCGTAGCTTCTCCAGAAAAATTGTGGGGGAGGGGGGGCTGAGCTTGGAAAATCGCTTAAAGTACATCAAAATCCACTAAAATACAGATTTCACCCCGGATTTGACCCACTTCCTCGTCTAAGTTGGGGTGGCTGAAGCCAAGAACTGAAAACTATGATAGATATAAACGTGAAACTTTCAAGTACCTTTTGCTGCATCAAGTATAAATCTTCTCACCAACTCTCAATTAAATTGATGCCGTACTTTGGGAGGTAATGACGTTTTAATGACGTCATGTCAAGCCATTTTTGGTGGAAAACGATTAATGTTTGGAAAATCGTAGAAAATAGAGTTTTGAAGCAAATCGCAAATAAAAATCGTCAAAAGAAAGAGAACTTTTTTCAAAATGGCTATCTCGGATTTCCGAAATTTTGGATTTTTGAACTCCAAATATCAAAATAAGGTGACCGGCCCAAATCCGCGGAGGGAAAAAATGTAGGGGGCAACTGTTTGTGGCAAAAGGGTACCCCACCCTTTTGCCACAAAAAGTTGCCCCCCCCCCCCCACACACACACACAAAAAAAAACGACGACTGGATCCGCCAGTGGCGGGTCCTGACCTCAGAAATCCGTCCATTCAAATGGGTCGGACTATAAAAAAAAAATCCAAAAAGATTCCTGAGCCGCTGAGCCATCGGAGTCGAAACAAAGCTACGATCTGACTCAAGCGGCACATGGCATTAACCCCACTCACTTATAGCAGCCCATATTTAATCACTGGTGTGGTACGAAAAAGAGACTGCTATCACACACCGGCCGTGCTGGGCTGGGCTGGGCCGTGCTGGGCTGGGCTGGGCTGGGCTGGGCCGTGCTGGGCTGGGCTGGGCTGGGCTGGGCCGTGCTGGGCTGGGCTGGGCTGGGCCGTGCTGGGCTGGGCTGGGCTGGGCTGGGCCGTGCTGGGCTGGGCTGGGCAGGACTGTACCCCAGAACACGTCACAAAGTAACATCACCAACTGGGCAGATTACCCGACGTGGCGCAACTGGCGTCCAGCAGTGCAGTGGTATTCTCTGCCGCAGGCCTTCCTTATCGTATTCCCCTGATGGCCTCCTTATTCCCCTGACGACATATCCAGCAGATGACCCCTCCTTATGACCCCTGACCTATCTTATTCCCCTGCTCCGACATATCAAGCAGACCACACAGCATTCGGCTGAGCGTCGCACCGGGAGCCCGTCCTGAGCGGGGGGGAACTCGGGGTACACTGTGGAGCCGGGTATTCCGACCCATGCATGTTTGAAGGCTGCCTGCCTAGCAAAGCCACGTGGCCTGCGCGGCTGTGTGGGCCGCTGTCGTCCAGTGACGCCCGGCCCGGTATGGATTGTCGGGAGCACACGGACTCGCCGACTGTGCAGGGTCGGAATGGTGGTGTGTTTATCGCGGTAAACACGACAACGGCCCCGCACTGCCGGCCGGCCCGGCCGTGGTGACGAGGGGTGCCTAGCCCCGGTCGGTGGCGTGTGAATGCTGGCCTCTGGACCGGATTCGGGACAGTTCCGGCCTGTCGATACAGCGAGGCGCTCGGCAGACTCAACAAGCTGACCGTATACGGAATCCGGGGACAAACAAAACAACCGGGCCGGCTCACAGAAAACCCGCTCTTATATTCCCACACCAGTCAGAAATACGACCAGTTCGCCGAAGCCTCTCCGCGGTATATGGATGAGCTCACTGCCTCGAATTCGCCCTAGACTCTCTCGCACCCTCCCGAGAGCGGAGTTGTGCTAGTATTTCCTGTGCAAACCTCAGCGATGACGTCACTGAAGAAGACCAAACAGACGGGACGGCGGTCCGCTCTCCTCTGCCCCCTCCGGACCTTCACCCCATGCCGGGGGAGTTACTGAACAATGGACCAGCCGTCTGCCGGTCCTCCAATCACCATGCACTCCCGAGTCACACATGACATGACTGTCTGCTACAGGCAGGGGCGGATCCAGGGGGCCAACGGGGCCATAGCCCATACCTTCGAAGGTCTAAAACCGTGAATTGTCCCATCCCAATAAATGACAGCCGGACGCACGATGTGATCTGCATCCAACGACAAAACAGGGGCAAATGACGTACTTCCGAGGTGTCAATATTGTGACAGCACTAGGCCCCTGCCCCCAATACCGGCGGCTGGAGCCTGGACCCGCCGCTGGCTACAGGGGTGACTTCAAGGACACCGTTGCACCACATCAACCTGAACTTGCATGACGTAGCAACACGCAAAACGAGGATGGCACGACGTGCGCTGAAAACACTGGATCGGAATCTAGCAACCTTGGCGCGACCCATGCACTCGCCGCATAAGCATATAGCAGCTCGCGAACGGCCACCTAAGCGGCAAAGCAAACGATGCTGACCATCCTCAACAATACACAATTATAATATAATACTTCAAACTTCAAACTTCAAAGCGAGTCCCTCCGAAGTCCAACACACCTTGCTGTCAGGTCAGTCAGACCTCACACCGTGCCGCCAGTGGCGGACCTTACCTCAGGAGTGGACCGTCGGAGCCGTCAGCACCCCTTCCCTCGACAGCCGGTACGCTCGGCGGCTCGCTCGGCTCTGCCCGGTCGGGGGCCGCAGGCCGGCTCGGCCAGGGCGGCAGTCGGCCGCCCCGCCGCCGCCGCCGCCGCCGCTGGACGCGAGGTGGCGCAACTCTGCGCGTTCCGGGGGGAGGGGAGGGGGTTGCCGGCCGAGGCCAGCCGCATGAATCAGAAACGCCCGGTCTGTGAGCTCGGGGAAGTCCCCGCCTCTGACAACCATGCCAGGCCCAAGGGCGACACGCGGCAGGCTCGGCGGATTACAGCCGGGATCCGGGCCGGCGGACAGCCACGGCCAGTGCTGAGGACGGCGCTCATCGTATACACCGCCGCCGCCACCATAAAGCCACCTATGCAGGGGCGTCGCCGATAATTTTTGAGTGGTGGCCAGTGGCGGATCTACGGTTGGGAAAAATGGGCAATTCCCCCCCCCCCCCCAACGAAAAATCGGTAGGCAAAAGTATCTTTTAGCCCCCTCCAAAACAACGAAAAATCCCGACTTGAAAATCTCGAAACATCTTGAATCTGAGTAAAATGATTATTTGTATTTACAAAAATAATTGTCAGACAATATATACTGATATGTTTCATGTCTAGCAGCTCTATTGTTGCAGTGAAGTATTTTATTTTGATCCATGTTATCTGGGCCGTAGATTCGCATGAAATTGTCAGCTCCGTCCGTCAAACGGTTTTCGAGTTTGGCAACTTTGTTGTCGTGCAAAACTCTAATTTTCAGAGGTTTAATTTGCAAAACTCTAATTAATTCTCCCATCTAAATCATGCGAGTCATATAAGCCTATATATCATCAGAATCGTCAGGAACAATATAATAATGTGAGAAAATTTTCGAAACTACGCAAATTTGGCAATTTTACATGTGATCTTAGACCTCAGATCACGTGATTTTATAATGTGGCCTTTTAAAATGCGGATTCTTTTATTACCAGAATCGACTTCGATACATTGGCCTTCGATGGTAAGAAAATTGGACCTAGGTTTTTCCTCTAAATATATTTTTTTATTTGGAAAAATAATGATCAAAAATCATGTCTTTGGTAATAACTTGGCACCCAATTGTGCTAGAGAGCTTAACTCAACGACATTATATGTGTCTCGTTGAGCTGCATTCAATGATGCATAGCATGATCCCAGCAGGTCACTCCGTGACCTTGAGGTTGATTTCCCAAATGACCTGCCTTGATTATACAATAGATAATTTGCTGGAATTTTCGCTTTATTTGGCGAAGTTGAACATTTTTATCTCTGGAAAACGTTTTTAGCTATTGTTATAACATTCTCAGTCTGGAAATAGGGATGATAACATTTGTCTTGAGGACCCACAGACGCCTCCATCGGCGAAATATTGAATTATGTCATCACGTGATCTTGATCCCTGAGCGGAATAGGTTGTCACTTGATTCAAAGGCCCTGCACCCTCCTATTCCACCTGAGACAAATCACGAATTTTAACTGAGAACATAACAAAATCACGTGACCTGACCTGAGGTCACATGCCAAAATTTCGACACTTTTCCATTCGAGTTCTCAAAAAAAGATTACATTAAATTAATTCGTGGTTAATGGCTATTCTGATGATACATAGGTATATACACAGATAACAGCAGACCTGGATTTGACACGAAATATTCGGCCTCTTATTGAAGCACAGCAGTGAACGACGGTGATGGACTCGCATTTTCACGAGCCGAACAATACAAGTGTATCAGCTTAAAGGAAATAGTTCACCTTCAACATTCGTTTTAAACTGAGATAGCAGTTGTGTAGCCCGTGTTGGGAAACCCCTATCTGCAAGTTTTCTTGACTGAAAGAAAAGACTCTCCAGCCGAATATATTTAAGTTTTTGGCGAAAGAATGCGGTGCTGGCGAAAGAATGTTGTACTGGCTCTAGCCCGGGCAGAGGCTATACCATCAGCCAATCAGCTTGCAGCTGGTGCTAGCAAGCGATCGCCGGCCGCCGGTTGGCACATCTCCAATGCGAGTCTATCTTTACGCGACTACTTTCGAATCTGATTTGCTGAACCATTGTTTACATTCGCGTGACGTCAGGACTCTGACTCAGAGAGTATGAATATAGTCTTGATAAACAATAAAAATGTACGGCCTTCTTCAGCCCTGAATCGGCGCGATATAAGTCCATTTTTGACAATATAAAAATAAATTGTATTCAAAAATATAATCACATCGTGTTGGGTAACATTTTTCCAAGGTGAACTATTTCCTTTAAAGGTAATAGTTCACCTTGGAAAAATGTTGCCCAACACGATTTGATTATATTTTTGAATACAATTTATTTTTATATTGTCAAAAATAGCCTTATATCGCGCCGATTCAGGACAGAAGGCCGTAAATTTGTATTGTTTATCAAAACTATATGCATACTCTCTGAGTCAGAGTCCTGACGTCACGCGAATGTAAAAAAATGGTTCAGCAAATTAGATTCGAAAGTAGTCGCGTAAAGATAGACTCGCATTAGAGATGTGCCAACCGGCGGCCGGCGATTCGCTTGCTAGCACCAGCTGCAAGCTGATTGGCTGATGGTATAGCCTCTGCCCGGGCTAGAACCAGTACAACATTCTTTCGCCAGCACCGTATTCCTTCGCCAAAAACTCAAATATATTCGGCTGGAGTCTTTTCAGTCAAGAAAACTTGCAGATAGGAGTTTCCCAACACGGGCTACAAAACTGGTATCTCAGTTTAAAACTAATGTTGAAGGTGAACTATTTCCTTTAACCAGCGCCGTGCCGGGGGCGTTTAGACCCCTCCCCCCCCCCCCCTCCCCCTCCCCTCCCCCTCCCCGTTTAGCCCCCAGACCAGGTCACGTTTCCAAAATTCCAAAATTCCCAAATTTAAAATTCCAAAATTTATTGCGTGTTTCCAACCGATTTATTGACCTCTACTAAAAAGTTGTATCACTTTGTTGTAGCCTCATCCAGCAGGTAGACGTGACTTCCCTGGCGGAGCGCTGGGGCTGGCTGGCCGGGTGGACGAGGCTGGGCGGGCTGTACCGTGGCGGCGGTCGCAGTTAAACGTTTGGTTTCTTTCAGACAGGGTGCTTTAATTTAAGCTTTTGCTTTTGCGCCCTTCTGCTTCTGCTTTATGTTGAAATGCTAATTAATTTATGTTTAATAAACATGCTGATGATGATGATGACGTGACCCACCTCCAAAAATGTTTCCGGTCGCAACACAGCCACAGTTTTTGGCCGATCGATTTCGTACTTACAGGATTTCATAAGAGATTCCAAAATGTTCTAACTTTCCAAAAATGATTATATCATAATAATCTATTGTTACTGATGATTCTGATGATATATAGCATTATATGACTCGCATGATTTAGATGGGAGATATTGCCTGCTGAAAATTAGAGTTTTATTTGACATTACAAAGTTGCCCGAGGCTGTAACTCGAAAACCATTTGACAGACGGGGCTGGAAAGTTCACAGCGTTAATCTACAGCCCAGATAACCCCCACCACGTAGTTTTATCTAAATATGAGATGTAGGGTGTTATTTCCAGGTATTTTGGTCGATCTGTCTTGTAATGCCCTAATCCCCCCCCCCCCCCCCCTCCAACGAAAAATCGGTAGGCAAACTCGTGTTTTTGCCCCCGCCTTTGCAGCATTTGTAATGTGGATTTTCATGTTACAGTAGGTACTTGTTACGAGCGAGCGCGAAGCGCTCGCTCGTCTTTCCGTGGTATATGGGAAAAATCTGAATATGAGCGGCCCGGCCCGGCCCGACCCGACCCGACCCGACCCGACCCGACCCGTGGCGACGCTTTTGAGAAGCTTATATCTCTGCAACCACACGTCCGATTGACAAGCGGACTTCTTTGCTTAGCAGCCCCATCCAACCTAGCCTGTTTGAGACCGGTGCTCACTCATGTGGGTGACTACCACTGCGCGTGGCACGTGCCGCGTGAGGGGTGTGAAAAGTGTTTTCTCGCAACAACAACA
The DNA here is from genome assembly GCA_036785665.1 of Chirona hameri. Lineage (NCBI taxonomy): Eukaryota > Metazoa > Arthropoda > Thecostraca > Balanomorpha > Balanidae > Chirona > Chirona hameri. Next base: position 34,623 of record JAXIVJ010001375.1, read on the forward strand.
AAAAAACTCTGCAACGGCTGAGCCGATTGTGTTCAAATTTGGTGTGTGGTTATGGACCTCTCAGTCGCAAGGCCTATTTTAACATGTTAACTGGGGGAGGGGGATGCCCCCCCCCCCCCAGTGAGCCGTTTTGCCCCCCCCCCCCCAGTCAAGAAATGCTGCCCACCCTGATTTCAGTATTTCCATGACATTTTTCGCTTGATAGGTATTCAATTAAAATAAAATATGCTTACCTGGTGATAAATGCACTAGCCTCTCTCCGTGGGGGGGGCATCTTTTTGTGGGGAAAAAGGAACCCCATTTTTTTATCCGCAGATTTGGGCCGGTCACCTTATTTTGGTATTCGAGCTTAAGAAATTAACTTTAAAAAAATGTGGATTTCTTTTTTTCCGAAAAACAATATCTTATTTTTGGGGGATCAAAACACAAAATTTGTCAAATCCGAGATAGCCATTTTGAAGAGAATGTCATTTCCTTTCTTTTGACGTTTTTTTTCATTTTTCTTCAAAACTCTATTTGTTTATGATTGTTCAAACATTTATCGTTTTTTCACCAAAAATGGCATGACATGACGTGATTAAAACGTCATTATCTCCCACAATACATCAATTTGATTGAAATTTGGTGAGAAGACGTAAAAATTGATGCAGCATAAGGTACTGAAAGTTTGACGCTGATATCTATCATAGTTTTCAAGTTATTGAGAAATTCCGGGACGGGGGGGGCAGATTCTGCCCCCCCCCCCCCCGCCCAGCGGGGCGCGGGTTAAGTGTCACAGGGGTTGCTTGAATTGCATCAGGTGCGCCGTTTTGTCTTATCACTGAAATAAAGGGATACATACAAACTTCAAATTAAATCATTCGAGAAAAAAACACTTCCTTTTTCATAAGTTTCCTCCTAAGATCATTCTTTTCACGTTCAGTGAAGGGAACGCGCGGGGGCATACTTGTATTGAATGCCCCTCACAGATTCCTGTGGGGAGGGGCATTTACCCCTGATGCCCCCCTGGATCCGCCAGTGCCAGCAATTACCGCCAAGGAGAGCCAGACACTTATCTGCCAGACTCTGCCAGACACTTATGGAATTAATTTGCCCATTTTACAAATTTGTATAAGCAATTGCGAAAGTTGTGTCATGCCGCGAAGCGGCGCGAAATTGTCCGTTTTTGTATTGTGGATAGCTGGATTTTGACTGCTGCAAAGACAATTTTTACGATTTTAAGATAAATTGGGAACGCGCGGGGGGGATACTTGTATTGAATGCCCCCCCCCCCCAGATTCCTGTTGGGGGGGGGGGGGGCATTTGCCCCTGACGCCCCCCCCCCCCCTGGATTCGCCAGTGGATAAATGTATACAAATCCAATGCAAATGTCATGAAATTCCTAAGTTTTAGTATTTCCCAGCCAAAATAAGTATCTTTAAATTATTTACGGAATATCTTGAATTTCAATATCCTTTGAACAATTGCTCATTAGCGGTAGAGTTGGGGAGATGGGGGGCTGTTGGATCAGGAACGTCGCCACACAATTTGGACTGGGTGGGAGCAACTGCTGAGCCGATTGGGTTCAATTTTGGGGTGTGGTTACTGGTTAGGGATCTCTCAGCCGCCACTTTCCTACAAGGTGCTTCTGCACGTGCGCACGTGTGCACTACGTATTTGTATCTCAGAAACTACTTCCCTGATCGAGTTGAAATTCACCATACATTTCCTTTGCGTTCGCTCGTTCGTCGCCAACTACGGCGCCTTACTGGTTCGGTAAAAAAGTTATGGAAGAAAAATGACGAATGACCTCAGGGTGAATAGATTTTACCTCGTGGAGGTCACAGGATAAAAATACCACATGGATCTTTGCATTGGCGGATCCAGAACGGGTGGTTTGGGGGGGAATTCCCAAAAGTCTCACACAATTCTGAAAACGCATCGGATTTGGCTTGCTTATGCATTGATAGCTGATGTAAAGCTAACTTTCCTTAGTAAAAGTTGCTTAGATTTTCTTCTATATTAGGAAATGTGTCAATCTTGCGCCAATTTCAGGCGTTTTTTTGGGAGGAGAGGGCAATTGCCCATTTTGCCCAACCGTAGATCCGCCACTGGATCTTTGTATTTTGCAAAAGATGCGGGACTCTGGTGAAAATTGGGCAAACTTAGCCATTTCCTGTGGATTTATATGCATTTTCATGTTTCTCCAATTACTTATAATTGGGAGGTCACAAAATATACTTCACCTTAGGTCACCGATATAAAAATCATCCGAAATAGTAGAATTCTAGGTGGTTATGACCTGATTAAATGCTGTGAGTATCTAACTGATCAACAATGAGGCTGCGGCACGATCTTACATTTTGTGGAGGTGGGATCACTAGACTTGACTTAGTGACGTGACCTGAGGAGACCCGAGGTAAACAAATTAACAGGATTTGGGCAATTGAAAGGCAAGCAGTTGTACCAAAAATGGCTGCGCGAAATGGCGTCGTTTTCCGCTATTTTTTATTTTAAAAAAACTAAGTGGGAGGGTATCCGCCCCCCCCCCCCCCCACTGGTGGATCCAGGGAGCGGAAATCAGGGGCAAATGCCCCCTCCCCCAAGGAATATGGGGGAGGGGGAGCATGCAATACAAGTATCCCCCCCCCCTGCGCGTTCCTTGCACTGACCATGAAAAACAATGATCTTAGGAGAAAACTTCATGAAAACGGAAGTTTTTGTCTTCTCTCAAATGATTGAATTTGAAGTTTGTATGTATCCCTTGTTTTCAATGATAGACAAAACAGCGCACCTGATGCAATTCAAGCAGCCCCGGTGCACGCGCCCCGCTGGGGGAGGGGGGAGGCAGAAGCTGCCCCTTCCTGGATTTTCTCAATAACTTTAAAACTGTGATAGATATCAACGTGAAATTCGCAGTACCTTATACTGCATCAATTATACGTCTTTAAAAAAAAATGAAAGTAATGTAGTATTTTGGGAGATAATAACGTTTTAATGACGTCTTGTCATGCAATTTTTGGTGGAAAAACAATACATGTTTGAAAAATCGTAAAAAAATACAGCTTCAAAGCAAATTGCAAATAAAAACGTCAAAAGAAAAGAAGTAACACTCTTTCAAATGGCTATCTCGGATTTTTGTTGTTGTTTTTTACCCCATTTTTTATCTCGGAAAAATGTCCGCAATTTTTGTTTGTTGTTAATTCGAAAAGTGAATTTCTTAAGCTCGAATACCAAAATAAGGTGACCAGCCCAAATCAGCGGAGGGGAAAATGGGGGGTACCTTTTGCCACAAAAAGGTGCCCCCAAAAATGGGGGCACCTTTTTGCACCCCCCCCCCCCGTGGTTTTCCCTTAAAATAGGCCCTGCGTTTCGTGCAATGGAACGGGCGGAGCGCGGTGCAGAGAGAAACCAAAGTCACCCGGCTGACGGTAGTACAGTAGCGAAGCGGACCGTGACCAGGACCAGAACCAGGACTGGGACCAGGACCAGGACTGTGACCAGGACCGCGGCCGCGGCCGGGACCGGGACTGGGACGGCGACGGTGATCGTGATCGGGACCGTGACCGGAAGCGGGACCGGGACAGGGACGAGGACCGTGACCAGGACCGTGACCGTGACCAGGACCGGGACCGGGACCAGGACCGGGACCGGGACCGGGACCGGGACCGGGACCGGGACCGTGACCGTGACCGTGACCGTGACCGTGACCGTGACCAGGACCAGGACCGGGACCGTGACCAGGACCGTGACCGTGACCAGGACCGTGACCGTGACCAGGACCGTGACCGGGACCGTGACCTTGACCGGGACCAGGACCGTGACCGGGGCCGTGACCGTGACCGGGACCAGGACCGTGACCGGGACCGGGACCGTGACCGTGACCGGGACCGTGACCGTGACCGTGGCCGTGACCGTGACCGGGACCGGGACCGGGACCGTGACCGTGACCGTGACCAGGACCGTGACCGTGACCGTGACCGGGACCGTAACCGGGACCGTGACGAAGACCGGGGCCGGGACCGTGACGAGGACCAGGACCGTGACCGGGACCAGGACCGTGACCAGGACCGTGACCGGGACCGTGACCAGGGCCGTGACCAGGGCCGTGACCAGGACCGTGACCAGGACCGTGACCGTGACCGTGACCGTGACCGTGACCAGGACCGTGACCGTGACCGTGACCGTGACCGTGACCGTGACCGTGACCGTGACCGTGACCGTGACTGTGACCGTGACCGTGACCGTGATCGTGATCGGGACCGTGACCGGGACCAGGACCGTGACCGTGACCGTGACCGTGACCGTGACCGTGACCGTGACCGTGACCGTGACCGTGACCAGGACCGTGACCGGGACCGTGACCGGGACCGGGACCGGGACCGTGACTGGGACCGTGACGAGGACCGGGGCCGGGACCATCACCACTGTGGACACCAGCGCCGCCTGCCGCCTGCCTATTGCGCTGCGGCCGGCCGGCACCGGACTGGCTGGCCTGGTGCCGACAGCCGGCAGCCGGCAGCCCTGCAGTGAGTCTCCTGCAGAGAGCGCGGGCGACGGACCAGACTCAGTCATTAGCTGTGGCGCGCGGGCGCCGGACCAAACTCAGTCATTAGCTGTGGCGCCAGAGCCAGATGAGAGACCACTGGCGGATCCAGCCTACCAATATGGGGGGGGGGGGCTAATTTCACTGGGGGCCTTCCGGGTCCTGAGCCCCAGGGGCCTCCATATCACCTAAAAGGTACCCCCTATTTGTTTCCCTTTTGCGGACTTGGGTTCAGGGTTGATCACATTGTTTTGGTATTCGAATCCACAGACCACAATAGACCTTTTCAAATAAAAAGAGTAACCAGAATTTATTTTTACTATCGAATGAACACAAAGTGACTTCTGGCCATGCTAACTGCTAAGTAACGCTCACTACAACACCCTCCCCGCCTTGTGATGCGGAATACGACCACGCAGCAAAGCTCGATTACTTGTACTATCGTAATATCAAACGGGTTTCGAATTTTTCGCTATGCTATTCTTACGTGTAATGACGTGTTAATTAAGTGCAAAAATTAAATTGATGAATATTTGCCTCTAAATATCTCAAATGTTGTCATTTTACATGCTATTTTATATAAACATAAGTTATTCGCTAATAACTTTTGACCGCATAAAGCTAGAAGGGCACGGTAAACGTCATATTGTTGTTATCATCAAGACGCGTTGAATGCTGCGCAGCATGACTTCTTTCTGACATTTGATTACCTTTACCTAAGGTCTAGGTCACGGCGCAAAGGTCACCTTTCCAAATATGACCTACACGGCGATGTTATATATCTTTGAACTTGTCTTGAAGATAGGAATTCATTGGTATTAAAATAATTGCGCGATCGTTGATGATTATAAAGCAAACTGAGACATTTTCCTCCTTTCCTTACACCGAGAAGGAAGTCATGAAGTTGCTATTCGACATTCAAATTAAAATATATTCAAAAGTTGCCATTGACGATCAGGCGTTTAAGCACAATCGAATTCCTCGCAACAAGACAAGTTTCAAGATATATAACATCGCCACATAGGCCACAATTGGAAACCTAATCTTGAATCTTGACATTGACCTAAGGTGAAGGTCACCAAATGTTAGAAAGAGGTCATACTGCATATCATTCAACGCGTCCTGACGAAAATAACAAAATGGTGTACACTTTACCTTTTTTATCTGTATTCAGTCAAAAGTTATTGGGGAATAACATCTTTCACAAAAAGAACATAACATGGGAAAATTTAGCACATTTGAAGACAAATAATCATCAATTATATTGTTATGTATGAACGACACTTCTTTACACTTAACAATAATAAAATCAAAATAGGAAATACATTTGCCTTGGGTGTCCAAAAAAGAAAAAAAAACATATATAAAAAATACTAACTTTGAAATTTAAGGTCAAGGTCATCAAATGTCAGAAAGAGGTCATGCTGCAGAGCATTCACCTCGTCTTGATGAGAACAACAAAATGACGTTTACCGTACCATTCTAGTTTTATTCAGTCAAAAGTTCTTAGCGAATAGCATATTGTTTTATATAAAATAGCATGCAAAATGACAAAATTGTAGATATTTGGAGGCAAATATCCCTCAATTTTATTTTGCACTTGACACGTCCTTACACGTAAGAATAGCATAGCAAAAATAAAAACACGTTTGAGAAAAGGTATCCAAAAAAAGTTGTAAAATTTCGAAAACGTACTAAATTTTGACATTTTTGCAAAAGAAAAAATCAACATCATGTTATAAAATAGCTAACTCATTGCCATTCTAATGACATAATACATATATATTGCTTGATAAATTTCCCGCCATATGGGCTGACAAAGATTGACCTGCACAGTGACCTTATGAAAATGCCCGAGGCAGTATCTCCGGAACCACTGCTTGCATTGCAATACAACTCTCACAGCTCGCTTTAGCGCCCCAGGTTACCCCATATACCAATTTTTGTAAAAATCGGTGACGTCATTTTGCACTTTGTTTTTGTCGATTTGTCGTGGAATGGGCCAGCTACAAAAAGAAGAACATTGGGATTTGTTTAACTGAACCGAATTACCCAGGGTAATAGAACAACGGGTAGAACCAGGGTATATTGAAGCATCATAGGCAATTCTTGAAGTTCCAGGTTCAATTTTTGTTCAATGACCCCTAGAGGGTCAGATGAGGTCACCCGAGGTCACAAACACTTTTTTACCAATAACTCGACAAAATCAAGATAGAGAAGTGAAACTGGCACCACTGCGTTTGTCTCGTCCAGGCACGTCTCCCAATGTGCAACATGACCTAATTGGGTTACCACTTGACCTTGACCTGAGGTCAATTTTTGTAATTGACGTAACCTGGTCTGCATGCATATGATTCACCTAAGGCGCCTTATCGAGACAAACACGATGGCGTCAAAGTTATTTCCCTATCTTTGTTAGGTAAAAAGATATTAGTGAAAGCTGTTTTGCTAATACAAAAATAGCCTGTTTGACATTTGATGAGCTCTGGAGCCTAAATTATTCACCTGAATGTAAATCTGAGGGCACCATGCACATTTAATTTTCCAATACCTTCCATTGCCTTTTCCGTTTGTTCCTGGCTATCGCAATTCCTGTGCTATCTGGGAATGTCTGGAGCGAAGTCCTAAAACTTTAAAATCTGACCCTTGATGACCTCTGGTGACCTCAATATTGACATGAGAAAAAAAAATGCCAGAAATAGTTTCAAAATGCATTCTGACAGGCTTTCGAACAGTATCTTTGGTTTTTGTCTACGTCTTATAGAAGCCGAGTTAGAGGGGGGCGTCGAAACGCGCCCCCCCCCCCCCCGGCACGGCGAAGGTGGCACCGAGCACCGGCACGGAGCGGGTTAAAGGAAATAGTTCACCTTGGAAATTTTTTACCAAACACGATTTGATTATATTTTTTAATACAATGTATTTGTATATTGTCAAAAATGGCCTTATATCGCGCTGATTCAGGACATAAGGTCGTAAATTTGTATTGTTTATAAAAACTATATGCATACTCTCTGAGTCAGAGTCCTGACGTCACGCGAATGTAAAAAATGGTTCAGCCAATCAGATTCGAAAGTAGTCGCGTAAGGATAGACTCGCATTGGAGATGTGCCAACCGGCGGCCGGCGTTCGCTTGCTAGCACCAGCTGCAAGCTGATTGGCTGATGGTATAGCATCTGCCCGGGCTAGAACCAGTACAACATTCTTTCGCCAGCACCGCATTCCTTCGCCAAAAAAAAAAATCAAATATATTCGGCCGGAAAGTCTTTTCAGTCAAGAAAGCTTGCAGATAGGGGTTTCCCAACACGGGCTGCAAAACTGCTATCTCAGTTTAAAACTAATGTTGAAGGTGAACTATTTCCTTTAAAGGAAATAGTTCACCTTCAACATTAGTTTTAAACTGAGATAACAGTTTTGTAGCCCGTGTTGGGAAACCCCTATCTGCAAGTTTTCTTGACTGAAAAGACTTTCCAGCCGAATATATTTGATTGTTTGGCGAAGGAATGCGGTGCTGGCGAAAGAATGTTGTACTGGTTCTAGCCCGGGCAGAGGCTATACCGTCAGCCAATCAGCTTGCAGCTGGTGCTAGCAAGCGAACCGCCGGCCGCCGGTTGGCACATTTCCAATGCGAGTCTATCCTTACGCGACTATTTTCAAATCTGATTGGCTGAACCATTGCTTACATTCGCGTGACGTCAGGACTCTGACTCAGAGAGTATGCATATAGTTTTGATAAACAATACAAATGTACGGCCTTCTGGCCTGAATCGGCGCGATATAAGGCCATTTTTGACAATATAAAAAGAAATTGTATTAAAAAATATCATCAAATCGTGTTTGGTAAAAAAAAAATTCAAGGTGAACTATTTCCTTTAACCAGTTGGAGCGAGGCGCATATTTTCCGTCAAGGTTACGTTCATGCTAAGCAGTTTTATGGAACTTTCAAAAGACAGCGATCATATCCTACATTTATACTTTCCATCCAGGGGCGTCGCCACGGGTACGGGGGGGGGGTCGGTCCCACATGATCGCTCCTCCTCCCCTCCAGATAAGGATTTTAACATTAGTTCTAGGAATGGGGGGCCAAACCCTGGCTGCACCCCACTCAAAATATAGCATTCATAACACAATGCCAATAGTATAATGTCGAATTCTATATACAATGCTTTAAATTTGTATAGCACATCTTCACAGAACACTCAAAACACAAAACACATGGAAATGCAAAGCGTTTCTATCCGGATACAAAACGTTTACTGGGTACAAAATGTGTTGTTGAATTCCTTGTGTTTTTATATTGATGCTCCTTGACATTTAACGAATAGCATATGCAAAAACAAAAAACAATTTCATGATATTGAAAATTGTTATCACCCGCTGCAGCTATCATTCCAAACAGCCATACTAACTGAATGATGCACGAAGACGGAAGTTTACACCACAGGGTGCGACATGTGCCATACTAACTGAATGGTGCACGAAGACGGAAGTTTACACCACAGGGTGCGACATGTTCCATACTAACTGAATGATGCACGAAGACGGAAGTTTACACCACAGGGTGCGACATGTGCCATACTAACTGAATGATGCACGAAGACGGAAGTTTACACCACAGGGTGCGACATGTGCCATACTAACTGAATGATGCACGAAGACGGAAGTTTACACCACAGGGTGCGACATGTGCCATACTAACTGAATGATGCAAGAAGACGGAAGTTTACACCACAGGGTGCGACATGTGCCATACTAACTGAATGATGCACGAAGACGGAAGTTTACACCACATGGTGCGACATGTGCCATACTAACTGAATGATGCACGAAGACGGAAGTTTACACCACAGGGTGCGACACGTTCACATGACGCGAGCTGCGCCGGACATTCCTACCACGTTACGCAACACATACCAACGTTTATAAAGGGCGCTCCGTCCCGTTCACAGCCGCCAACGCCACCGCTGACCGCACAGCCGTGGCACCCAGCCACACACCACGCACCCGCCAACGCCACCGCTGACCGCACAGCCGTGGCACCCAGACACACCCCACGCACCCCCAGACTGCCACGTATCTCACACGGCGGCCATGGCAGCGGCGGGCGCAGGGCAGCCGGCCCCGGGCACTGACATTGGTCAACACAGGGTCACGCGGGGGACACTGTCTCACGTATCCGTACCTTTCGGGGGATCTGTGGCTGCGAACGTCCTATCTATGGACATGCTCCTCACCAACCCGGACGTCTGGGCTTCAGCGCGCGACCCAACGCTGTCGACCTGTAACTGCCTGCAAAATGGCGCACCGATACCGGCTGACTTACCCGACGTATCGCCAGCCTCTTATCATAGAGTACACAGTCACACGGCTCGATCCATTCGAGTCGAGCTCCGCAGCACAGCACAGGGTCCGGCCGCGGGAGTGTTGCACCACCTTACGAAGTGAGTTACCATCAGACCGCTAGGGGGCGCGTCGGGGTGTCGGGGGGGGGGCAGAGGGGGCACATTTACCAGGCTGGCGGCAGTTGACGGGCGAGGCGGACCGCGAGCGGGACCGAGACCTGGACCTGGAGCGGGACCGAAGCAGCTCCCCGTCCGGATGCCGGCGTCGCTTGCTCATAGCGCTGCAGCTGGGCGAATGCGGACCGGCGTCGGGCGCCGCTCCGCAGGGCGTGTCGGCGCCGCCGCCGCTGCCGCCACGGCACGGGCGCGTCCAGGCACTCACCGTTGGCCGCCGGTATCGCCGCTCCGACCAGGCGCTGCCGGCTCCCTCACGCGCCGCCGCCGCCGGGTCGCTAAGGCGCGCTGAGAAGCCCTGGCCGCGGCACCGTTGCCGACGCTGCAGCCTGCACCGCCTGCACCAACACGCCCGCCTCGCCCGCCTCGGTACCGAGCGATACCCTGGCCGGCACACGTCACCGGCCGCTGACCTTGGCGGCGGGTCGGAGCGGCGGCCGTGTGGCGGCGCTAGCAGTGCCTGTCGCGACGTGCCGGCTCGGATCGATGCCGCTCGCCGGAGACGAGAGGCTGAAATAGCCCCGGCTGGACGGCGTGGGTCTCGGCAGATGGGACGAGCCTGGAGAGAGCTGCTGTCCGCAGAGCTGACGAGCTGCAGCCGATGCCAGCGGAACGGCTTTCCGGTGATACGGCCTGTTTGACGGCGGCAGTGCGGCGGCAGGTCACGGCGGCAGGTCACGGCGGCAGGTCACGGTGGCAGGTCACGGTGGCAGGTCACGATGACAGGTCACGATGGCAGGTCACGGTGGGAGGTCACGGTGGCAGGTCACGGTGGCAGGTCACGGTGACAGGTCACGGTGGGGACTGGCAATGGGAGGTGCGACCGATTCGTGCGGCAATGTCGCAGATAAAGACATAAAGACAAAATAAAAGTGCTACAAAGAGCCTCTCGGGTCCATCCGAGATTGCACATCCACCCCTCCTCCACCAGTCTCGCCCCTTCAAATCACCGTACTCTATCTGCCCAATGTCCTACAACTCTTCTACTGAAAAATGACTGTCGTAGCCTAGTCCTACTTTGTTTTTCGGAATCTTTCGAGCCATATGTTCGGTAGTCAAAACGCTTTGTTAATTCGATTCACATGCACAGGGCAGACTAAGGTCAGATGGCCCTCGCCATTATCGGTCTGTTTGCTGTCATGCATGGCATGCAGTGGAGGGCTGCGTGTTTAGACGTCATTTCCGCTGGGCAATGCTGCATACCATACCTGGGCAGAGGCGGACCTCTCAGTTGGAGGGACTTCAGTCTCTTCATTGCAGAAGAACCAAATGTGTGAATCATACACGGGTAAGTAGAACGCACTTCTGTGAATTCGGTGACATTGGCTCGCTCCCTTGTTTAGCCTTCTCAGTCAGTAGTGACGTCACAACTGCGAATGGAGAGGAGCAGCTCAGTACGACACCAAAGTCTGATCAAATGACGCACCTGGCACAAACCTGACGTCGGTCCCAGCGAGCCCTAAGTCACCGCGCGGCTAACTGCTGGACCCATTCCAGTTCAACGGTCACCGATTTTTCCGTCCAACACGCGCCAGCTCACATCATCCGCATACCCCCATGATGGCTCACATCATCCGCATACCCCCATGATGGCTCATACCATCCGCATACCCCCATGATGTAACTCTGAGTAACTGCAGCTGCGATCGGTGCGTCGCCGCTGGCCTGGAACTGAGTCATGGGACAGCCGAGCCGGTCAACGCATGGACGGCCTCCAGTCCTGTCATCATAGAGCAGGCATGTTTCATGCTAAGCTATATAAGAAATAAGTAAAATAACGGAAAGAAATAATAAATAAATAGTGTGTCCTCCATCCAGCGGCGAGTTATCGCGACGTTCGGGCACAACACAAACTCAACACCAACATGTGTCCTCTGTGTCAGCAGTCAACTGCTATCAGCCAGCACATTTACAGCTAGGTATGAACGCAACGCACACTGCGTTTGTGGCATGACTGCACCAGCTTGGGACGCCGGACATAATACAGGGTGTGCTTTGCAGCGTGATCTGCTCTGGTTGCACATTTTGCGACACGGCGCAGTGTCGACTGGTTTGTGACGGATGTTGTCAAGGCCATCGACCTCGGCATTCCAATGCACAATACATTCAGTGGCATACCCAGGATTCATCCAGGAGGGGGCAATTTTGTATCAGGGGGGCATAAGGTACCCCAACCAAACAAAAAACTCGCCGTATTTGGCCCACTATATTTTTAGAGGAGCATATTTTCGACATGTGTCTAAAAAAAAATACAAAATCTCTTTTTTTCGGACAAAGGGGGCACGACAAAGGGGGCACAATTTTCCCCTTCACGGGAGGGGGAAATTGCCCCCCCCCCTTGGGTACGCCTATGAATACATTATACACAGACGCCAGGCCGCAGTGGCAGACAGTTTAGTGAGTTGACTTCAGACTGGTTATTGATTCAACTTTTTTGGAACGATTGAATCATGATTCATTTTGGAATCTGGATGACTCAATCACCGTTCGCTTCACGGATACAATTTTGAGAATTGATCCCTACCGATTCAAAGAATCAATGACATATTTTAATCGATTCACGTTTGATTCAACGTTTAAATATATCGGGTGAATTTATGTAAACTCAATAAAAATGGAAACATGCATATATACTATCATTAAAACATTGTTTCAGCAATAGTAGTTAAGTGTAAATGAATGTAGCCACTGGGACTGCATGTATTTGCACAATTTACCAGTGTACTTGAATCGTTAAATCTTTTGATTCAATCAGCCTTGATTTGATGCGGGTTTTGATTCAATCACGGTTCAGGAATCAAAAGGTCTGGCGGTGAATCAATTATGTTTTGATTCAATGAATTTGCATTTAACGATTCCAATCGATGCAATCAGTGTCGAATCAATAACCAGTCTGGTTGACTTCTAAGTCATATACGGGCTACGTCGAGCCACCGCGACCGAGTCCTTCGCGGTGCCACGCAAAACACACATGTTTGTGACCAGTTCCGAGTTCCGACACACTGTGTTACCGTGTGGCGATACTGAGTATTGTCTCCCTGACGATATCCAGACCTCCGTCTCCCTGACGATATACAGACCCCCGTCTCCCTGACGATATCCAGACGTCTGTGTCTCCCTGACGATATCCAGACCTCCGTCTGTCTCCCTGACGATATCCAGGCCTCCGTCTGTCTCCCTGACGATATCCAGACCTCCGTCTGTTGCTCCCTGACGATATCCAGGCCTCCGTCTGTCTCCCTGACGATATCCAGGCCTCCGTCTGTGTCTCCCTGACGATATCCAGGCCTCCGTCTGTGTCTCCCTGACGATATGCAGGCCTCCGTCTGTGTCTCCCTGACGATATCCAGGCCTCCGTCTGTGTCTCCCTGACGATATTCAGGCCTCCGTATGTCTCCCTGACTATATCCAGACCTCCGGCTGTCTCCCTGACGATATCCAGACCTCCGTCTGTCTCCCTGACGATATCCAGGCCTCCGTCTGTGTCTCCCTGACGATATTCAGGCCTCCGTATGTCTCCCTGACGATATCCAGACCTCCGTCTGTCTCCCTGACAATATCCAGACCTACGTCTGTGTCTCCCTGACGATATCCAGACCTCCGTCTGTCTCCCTGACGATATCCAGGCCTCCGTCTGTCTCCCTGATGATATCCAGGCCTCCGTCTGTGTCTCCCTGACGATATCCAGACCCCGTCTGTGTCTCCCTGACGATATCCAGGCCTCCGTCTGTGTCTCCCTGACGATATCCAGACCTCCGTATGTTTCTCCCTGACGATATCCAGGCCTCCGTCTGTCTCCCTGACGATATCCAAACCTCCGTCTGTGTGTCCCTGACGATATCCAGACCTCCGTCTGTGTCTCCTTGACGATATCCATGCCTCCGTCTGTGTCTCCCTGACGATATCCAGGCCTCCGTCTCCCTGACGATATTCAGACCTCCGTCTGTGTCTCCCTGACGATATCCAGACCTCCGTCTGTGTCTCCCTGACGATATCCAGCCCTCCGTCTGTGTCTCCCTGACGATATCCAGACCTCCGTCTGTCTCCCTGACGATATCCAGACCTCCGTCTCCCTGACGATATCCAGACTCCTGTCTGTGTCTCCCTGACGATATCCAGGCCTCTGTCTGTCTCCCTGACGATATCCAGACCTCCGTCTGTCTCCCTGACGATATTCAGGCCTCCGTCTGTCTCCCTGACGATATCCATGCCTCCGTCTGTGTCTCTCTGACGATATCCAGACCTCCGTCTGTGTCTCCCTGACGATATCCAGGCCTCCGTCTGTGTCTCCCTGACGATATCTAGGCCTCCGTCTGTGTCTCCCTGACGATATCCAGGCCTCCGTCTGTCTCCCTGACGATATCCAGACCTCCGTCTGTGTATCCCTGACGATATCTAGGCCTCCGTCTGTGTCTCCTTGACGATATCCAGGCCTCCGTCTCCCTGACGATATCCAGACCTCCGTATCCCTGACGATATCCAGGCCTCCGTATGTGTCTCCCTGACGATATCCAGACCTCCGCCTGTGTCTCCCTGACTATATCCAGGCCTCCGTCTGTCTCCCTGACGATATCCAGACCTCCGTCTGTCTCCCTGACGATATCCAGGCCTCCGTCTGTGTATCCCTGACGATATCCAGACCTCCGTCTGTCTCCCTGACGATATTCAGGCCTCCGTCTGTCTCCCTGACGATATTCAGGCCTCCGTCTGTGTCTCCCTGACGATATCCAGACCTCCGTCTGTCTCCCTGACGATATGCAGGCCTCCGTATGTCTCCCTGACGATATCTAGATCTCCGTCTGTCTCCCTGACGATATCCAGACCTCCGTCTGTGTGTCCCTGACGATATTCAGGCCTCCGTCTGTGTCTCCCTGACGATATCCAGACCTCCGTCTCCCTGACGATATCCAGACCTCCGTATGTGTCTCCCTGACGATATTCAGGCCTCCGTCTGTGTCTCCCTGACGATATTCAGGCCTCCGTCTGTGTCTCCCTGACGATATCTAGATCTCCGTCTGTCTCCCTGACGATATCCAGGCCTCCGTATGTGTCTCCCTGACGATATTCAGGCCTCCGTCTGTCTCCCTGACGATATACAGGCCTCCGTCTGTCTCCCTGACGATATCCAGACCTCCGTCTGTGTCTCCCTGACGATATCCAGACCTCCGTCTGTCTCCCTGACGATATCCAGGCCTCCGTCTGTGTCTCCCTGACGATATCCAGACCTCCGTCTGTCTCCCTGACGATATCTAGATCTCCGTCTGTCTCCCTGACGATATCCAGGCCTCCGTATGTGTCTCCCTGACGATATTCAGGCCTCCGTCTGTGTCTCCCTGACGATATTCAGGCCTCCGTATGTTTCTCCCTGACGATATCCAGGCCTCCGTCTGTCTCCCTCACGATATCCAGACCTCCGTCTGTGTATCCCTGACGATATCCAGGCCTCCGTCTGTGTCTCCCTGACGATATTCAGGCCTCCGTCTGTGTCTCCCTGACGATATCCAGACCTCCGTCTCCCTGACGATATCCAGACCTCCGTATGTGTCTCCCTGACGATATTCAGGCCTCCGTCTGTGTCTCCCTGACGATATTCAGGCCTCCGTATGTTTCTCCCTGACGATATCCAGGCCTCCGTCTGTCTCCCTGACGATATCCAGACCTCCGTCTCCCTGACGATATCCAGACCTCCGCATGTGTCTCCCTGACGATATCCAGACCCCCGTCTGTGTCTCCCTGACGATATCCAGGCCTCCGTCTGTGTCTCCCTGACGATACCCAGGCCTCCGTCTGTGTCTCCCTGACGATATCCAGACCTCCGTCTGTCTCCCTGACGATATTCAGGCCTCCGTCTGTGTCTCCCTGACGATATTCAGGCCTCCGTATGTCTCCCTGACGATATTCAGACCTCCGTCTCCCTGACGATATCCAGGCCTCCGTCTGTGTCTCCCTGACGATATCCAGACCTCCGTCTGTCTCCCTGACAATATCCAGACCAACGTCTGTGTCTCCCTGACGATATCCAGACCTCCATCTGTGTCTCCCTGACGATATCCAGACGTCCGTCTGTCTCCCTGACGATATCCAGACGTCCGTCTGTCTCCCTGACGATATCCAGACCTCAGTCTGTCTCCCTGACGATATCCATGCCTCCGTCTGTGTCTCCCTGACGATATCCAGACCTCCGTCTGTCTCTCCCTGACGATATCCAGACCTCCGTCTGTGTCTCCCTGACGATATCCAGGCCTCCGTCTGTGTCTCCCTGACGATATCCAGACCTCCGTCTGTCTCCCTGACGATATCCAGCCCTCCGTCTGTCTCCCTGACAATATCCAGACCAACGTCTGTGTCTCCCTGACGATATCCAGACCTCCGTCTGTGTCTCCCTGACTATATCCAGGCCTCCGTCTGTGTCTCCCTGACGATATCCAGGCCTCTGTCTGTCTCCCTGACGATATCCAGGCCTCCGTCTCCCTGACGATATCCAGGCCTCCGTCTCCCTGACGATATCCAGGCCTCCGTCTGTCTCCCTGACGATATCCAGACCTCAGTCTGTGTATCTCTGACGATATCCAGGCCTCCGTCTGTGTCTCCCTGACGATATTCAGGCCTCCGTCTGTCTCCCTGACGATATCCAGACCTCCGTCTGTGTCTCCCTGACTATATCCAGGCCTCCGTCTGTCTCCCTGACGATATCCAAACCTCCGTCTGTGTGTCCCTGACGATATCCAGACCTCCGTCTGTCTCCCTGACGATATCCAGGCCTCCGTCTGTGTCTCCCTGACGATATCCAGACCTCCGTCTGTCTCCCTGACGATATTCAGGCCTCCGTCTGTGTCTCCCTGACGATATTCAGGCCTCCGTATGTCTCCCTGACGATATTCAGACCTCCGTCTCCCTGACGATATCCAGGCCTCCGTCTGTGTCTCCCTGACGATATCCAGACCTCCGTCTGTCTCCCTGACAATATCCAGACCAACGTCTGTGTCTCCCTGACGATATCCAGACCTCCATCTGTGTCTCCCTGACGATATCCAGACGTCCGTCTGTCTCCCTGACGATATCCAGACGTCCGTCTGTCTCCCTGACGATATCCAGACCTCAGTCTGTCTCCCTGACGATATCCATGCCTCCGGATGTGTCTCCCTGACGATATCCAGACCTCCGTCTGTCTCTCCCTGACGATATCCAGACCTCCGTCTGTGTCTCCCTGACGATATCCAGGCCTCCGTCTGTGTCTCCCTGACGATATCCAGACCTCCGTCTGTCTCCCTGACGATATCCAGCCCTCCGTCTGTCTCCCTGACAATATCCAGACCAACGTCTGTGTCTCCCTGACGATATCCAGACCTCCGTCTGTGTCTCCCTGACTATATCCAGGCCTCCGTCTGTGTCTCCCTGACGATATCCAGGCCTCCGTCTGTCTCCCTGACGATATCCAGGCCTCCGTCTCCCTGACGATATCCAGGCCTCCGTCTGTCTCCCTGACGATATCCAGACCTCAGTCTGTGTATCTCTGACGATATCCAGGCCTCCGTCTGTGTCTCCCTGACGATATTCAGGCCTCCGTCTGTCTCCCTGACGATATCCAGACCTCCGTCTGTGTCTCCCTGACTATATCCAGGCCTCCGTCTGTCTCCCTGACGATATCCAAACCTCCGTCTGTGTGTCCCTGACGATATCCAGACCTCCGTCTGTCTCCCTGACGATATACAGGCCTCCGTCTGTCTCCCTGACGATATCCAGGCCTCCGTCTGTGTCTCCCTGACGATATCCAGACCTCCGTCTGTGTCCCTGACGATATACAGGCCTCCGTATGTCTCCCTGACGATATCCAGACCTCCGTCTGTGTCTCCCTGACGATATCCAGACCTCCGTCTCCCTGACGATATCCAAACCTCCGTCTGTGTCTCCCTGACGATTTGCAGGCCTCCGTCTGTCTCCCTGACGATATCCAGACCTCCGTCTGTCTCCCTGACGATATCCAGGCCTCCGTCTGTGTCTCCCTGACGATATCCAGACCTCCGTCTGTCTCCCTGACGATATCCAGGCCTCCGTATGTGTCTCCCTGACGATATCCAGGTCTCCGTCTGTGTCTCCCTGACGATATCCAGGCCTCCGTCTGTGTCTCCCTGACGATATCCAGACCTCCGTCTGTGTCTCCCTGACGATATCCAGACCTCCGTCTGTCTCCCTGACGATATCCAGGCCTCCGTCTGTGTCTCCCTGACGATATCCAGACCTCCGTCTGTGTCTCCCTGACGATATCCAGACCTCCGTCTGTCTCCCTGACGATATTCAGACCTCCGTCTGTCTCCCTGACGATATCCAGGCCTCCGTCTGTCTCCCTGACGATATCCAGACCTCAGTCTGTGTCTCCCTGACGATATCCAGGCCTCCGTCTGTGTCTCCCTGACGATATCCAGGCCTCATTATGTATCCCTGACGATATCCATGCCTCCGTCTGTGTCTCCCTGACAATATCCAGGCCTCCGTCTGTCTCCGTTTTCATTTGGTCTGTATCCGTATCACTCACAAATATCATTCGTGCTACCGAAGAAACTGTTCAAACACGGCCAGGCAGGCATATGGGTGGCTATCGCCCAACACGGCTGAAAGTAAAAATAGCAACAGCAAATGCAGTCACGTCTCTGGCAAGTACAACCCGATACATTGGCGGATCCAGAACGTTGATTTTGGGGGGGTATAATTCCAAGAAGTCTCACATAATTCTGAAAACTCATCGGATTTCGCTTTCTTATGCATTGATATCAGATTTAAAACAAACTTTCCTTAGTAAAAGTTGCTTAGTTTTTCTTCTATATCAGGAAAAGTGTCAATTTTGCGCCGATTTCAGGCGTTTTTTGTGGGGGGGGGGGCGGGCATGGCCGCTTTGCCACCCCCGTTTGGATCCGCTAGTGCCCCCACATGATATAATACTCCGCGTGCTCGGCACAATTTCAGACTCAAACGTCTTTAGATAAATGAGTTCCCATGGGCCTTGAGACATTACGGCAGAAAATTATTCGAAGACTTCTGCTGTGCTAAAAAGTGCAGCGATGTCTTAGATTAGGAAGCAGAGGTGAAGTCAGAGTTCTAACGGAGCGGATCCACGTGCGAACCGATTGGGATATCGACGCGAACACTAGTCATACAACTGGTGGCAAGGTCGGTAAACGAAGTTTAACCCGCTGGTGTGCAGGTGGCGCCACTGTACTGCGGACGAAACGAGCGGAAGAACTGCACGCATGGATCGCGAAATTTCAATTACTGCATGTACCCCAGTCCCTATGCTTCTCGAACTACACGAAGATTCACTCGAATCGTCCCGAAGTTAGTGTGTTATAAATTCCATAACACCATAGCCAATTGTGCCATCAGAATCTTACCCAGCGGCACGAGACTACTCATTGCTTTCTTTGTGGTGTTACGTTGGATTGCCAGCTTTTCTTAACTTTCAGACTCTGCGAAAATATGCGGTGCCTCCTTTCTGGCAACTAAATTCTCCACATGTCTGACAGTCCTGCAGGGTCCTAGGATTACTTGGAGCTAGGGTGCGGAGTGGAAAATTATGGCTAAAAATAAGCTTAAGAGTAGAAAATTAAGAGTAGAAAATTCAACCCAAAAATATTTGTACTGAGCTTATCAATACCCAATTACCCGCTCACCGGAATGAGTTATAACCTATGCCAATTCTTACCAGTATTTCCCTCCACGAGCTGCCCCTAACCCTATCAGGCTGTCCCAATCATTATATCCATAAATCAGTATCAGGGATCCAATTATAAAATAATGTTAAAACAAGGAGTGGAAAATTTACAGTAAAACGAGCTCTCTATCTGGAAAGAGAGTGGAGAAATAGTATATGTAGTGTTGTTTTCCACCCAAATTTCCCAATGCTAGGACACAGCAGTCCTCTCAGGCACGTACTATGAGTAACATTGCATAGATATTTTTAATCCGACTATCCATGTCAACGCCGCAGCTTGACCTCTCGCTGTCCACCCGCAAATCGATATGTGCGTTACTTCTCCACCGGCCTGCCAGGACTGGAGCACCTGCTCAGGTCGACCAGTCGCATCACACCGGTAGACCTTCCCTTGACCATCCTCCTCCTCTCCCCACACACGACACACACAGAGTCCCCGACACAGAGCAGCGTGTATTCGCGTTCCCCACGGATACACACGGCCGCGACAGTGGACATGTGGGATGTGTGGAGGTGTGTAACAGTTTATCGTTTGCGCCGCAGCGACAGCGTGTTGCGCCGCAGCCAGTTGGCGCGCCGCGAGCCGCCCTTGGTGTTGTTGAACTTGCGTCCGTGGCCGATGCCGCGGTGCTTGCGGCCGGCGGATGTCTTGCCGCGCAGCTCGCGGTGCTTGTGCACCGCGTTACAGATCCAGTTCACCTTGGCGTCGTGCCGGATCGCCTGCCGCCAGGGAGAAACGTCACAGGTCAGGCGGGGTGTGGCCGGATCGGGTCGGGTCAGGTCAGATCACACAGCGCGATAGACGAGGGTTTAGCGCGCTTAGGAGGTCGGGACACAAAGGACACAACACAGTCATGATGAACGTTTAGCGAAAACAATCTATACGGACGACGACGAGAACGACAAAACCACATGCATCAACCACAAGGCACAACATGGGCAACATTTCCTTCACAGTACCGATAAAGAACAAACACAAACCTCAGGTTTAACCAGCAATAAATAGCTCCTATCAGCGAACGAACAGTGATGTAGTCTAAGCTCCACCCCGGCTTAATTTGCAACATGAGCCAGGTTGGTAAGCCGTCAGTTTGTATACTTTCTCTTCTTAGGACAACACTATGATGAGGTATTGCCCTTACACAGAGAAAGAAAAGCAAGAGCAAGTGAACACCTAATACTATCTCCTGTAATAGCAAACAACAGGTATATGCTACACATGCAATGTACTTTATCCAAACTGTATCATGACTAGAAGTTCGCGGTAAACATTGTATTGTCGTCATATTTCTCAGCCTACCATTTAACTGAACCCCGGTAATTACAACCAAGCATGAATTAAGTTCATACGAGCATCTGGCAGACAAAACTTCATTTTGTGGCGACGACAGTCAAATCGACCCAGTTATAACGAATGAGGGGATGATGGCGCCAGACAAGTTTAGTTTAATGGACAACTACTACGTAACCCCAGCTTACAACGCAGCTCGAACCCCAGAACCAGCCTCAGGTACTGTTACAATGTTTCAAAAATGAAAATATTAATTTTCCCAACAATAAAATTTTACTCTTCAGCTATGTATGGATTTGTACTCTCTGGGACCAGGTCATGAAACGAAAATCCAACACTGCAGCCATCTGACTTACCTTGTGGGCGGGGTCGACGAGGATGATCTCGAAGTACTTGTAGGTGGCGTCCTGGCCGACCCAGTACGAGTTGAGAACGCGCAGCGCGTTGCACTTCTTGCCGACGCGGCCCTCGGCCACCGACTGGTGGTTGATGTTGAGCTTCAGCTCGTTCACTCCCTGGCGCACCGGCTTGCCGTAGGTGGCGCCCTTGTGCACAGGGCGTTTGCGGCCTCCGCGGCGCAGACGCACGCGGTAGATGACGTAACCTGACGGAGAGAAGACGGACATCACACGAGAGCACAAGGAAGGAAGACAGCACCGCGGCATAGGTCGAAACAGATACCGAAGAAAATGTAGTCTAAGCTCCACCCCGGCTCAATTTGAAACATGAACCAGGTTGGTAAGCCGTCAGTTGATGTACTTTCTCTTCTTAGGACAACATTATGGAAAGATGCAGTCCTTACACAGAGAAAGAAGTCTTTACATTCAACAAAATCAGGAAGCAATACAGTCGGAGTAGACCGTTACACAGTTGACGACAGTTGACGCACTGAACAGTATAACCGTCGATGTCGGCCTGACCACGTGGCATGAGTGCGGTGCGTCTCCGCAGAATCTTGTACACGACACTTGCTTGCTGACCCAGTTATAACCCAGTTATGCTTGCCCCTGTAATCCATCCATAAATATACCCTGCCCGAGTCTGTGTCTGTATTCCACTGACCCTGCTTGGCGCGGTATCCGAGACGGCGCGCCTTCTCGGGGCGAGTCGGCCGCACGCAGCGGTGGATCTTGTTCAGCTGGCGGTACTGCCACATGCGGACGCGCAGCAGGTAACGCATCACGTCACTCTGCTTCTTGCGCCATAACTCCTGCATGTACTTATAGGCTCCCATCTTGGCCTATTGGTCTGAAATGACACATTGCCTAAGGTCAGAGCTAGGGAGAAAGAGGTGGTAATCAATCAGCATCATTATCAGCATCCTGAGGCTTACATTGGGTGAAGTTCTACACCTACATGAATAAACTCATACCTTGTAACAACTTGAAACCTTGAACCAACCTTGTAACCTATACCACCTGTGTACATTTATAATATAATTTACCACACCAATGAACCTCATACTATGTGATGCAAAAATGACAAGGTTATAGGATTTCAGGTAGTTTTGTAAATACTGGTAGGACTCATTGGCGGATCCAGAACGGTGGTGGTGGTAGGACAGTTTTTTTTTGGGGGGGGGATCCCAATAGTCTCACACAATTCTGAAAACTCGGATTTTGCTTGCTTATGCATTGATGGTTGATTTAAAACAAACTTTGCTTAGTAAAGGTTGTATAGATTTTCTTCTATATCAGGAAATGTGTCAATTTTGTGCTGATTTCAGGTGGTTGGGGGCATGGTCACTTTGCCCCCCCCCCCCCCCCCTGGAGATCCAGTGTGGGAGGTATATATGCTCAGGTAATAAACATGCCAGATATATAAGCAAATACAAAACTTTATCAATGGCTTTGTCAATGGCAGCTGCAAAAGTTGAAACAGATACCGACAAGAAATGTAGTCTAAGCTCCACCCCGGCTCAATTTGCAACATGAGCCAGGTTGGTAAGCCGTCAGTTGCTGTACTTTCTCTTCTTAGAACAACACTATGGAAAGATGCAGTCCTTACACAGAGAAAGAAGTCTTTGCATTTAACAACATCAATTAGCTTCAATCTTCACACAGTCAACACCCTATACATTACAGTCAATGTAGGGTTGATGGTGCTTAATGTGCATGAGCACATGTATAGTGCCTTGTACACTGCCTTGCTACCTCAGACCAAAAACATAGGCTTATGCTTATCAGATTAAAAGATAAGGAGCATGTTGGTCAACTACTAAGAGACGCACACATATGAAACAGGTTGGCTTTCCAAACGTGTACTTGACTAAGAACCTTTCACAGGAATAATGGTTAAAAAAGCTTAAAGGAAATAGTTCTTCAACATGGGGTTTTGAACTGAAATAGCAGTTTTGTATCCAGTGTTGAGAAATCCTTTTCTGGAACCTTTCTTGGCTGAAAAGACTCCAGCCGAAGATATTTGACTTTTTGGCGAAGGAATGTGGCGCATATGATATACTGTACCGTCTGAACTGTGCCAGCACTGCATGGAGCTTGCACAGACCAATAACGCACACCATAACATTAATAATTTACAACCTTATGTCCTGAATTGGCGCGATGTAGGACCATTTATGAAAAGAAAAAAAGAAACTATTAAAAAATATAATAAAATTCTGTTCTGAAAAAAATTATGAAGGTGAACTATTTCCTTTAAGAGATGAACTGAAAAGAAAGGGGAAGAAAACATAGAATATATACTGGAAGAATGGTTAAAAATGGTTTAAAAAAAGTTTGAGATGAGCTGAAAAGAAAGGGGAAGGAAACAATAGATCAATGAAATATCATCTCACGGGACTAGGGTACTCAAAAAGGATATCTTTTGTGTCTGTGTACAAATGTTAAGTCTAAGAAGCAAGAAAGATTAACTCCAAGGTATGATATATGAAAAGAAACCGGACATCATTGGCTTATCATAAGTGTGGACAAGAGCAGTATGTGATCTAGGGATACCATCCAGTGTTTCCGACATGACAGGGGGGTGATGCTGTTTGTACACAATAGTCTTCATGTCACTGAGTGCATGTTTGATGGGCTTTGATGAAGCTGTGTGGTGTGTAATTTGGTTATCCCACACAGAAAAGCTATTGGTGGGGATTGTTATAGATCACCAAGTAGCACAAGGGAGGACAATGGGTATTGGTAGCACAGGCATCACACTTCTGTACACCAGCAGAAGGTAGTGTAACAAGGGGCAGGCAGTGCAGCCTGCTTGAATGACGTCACTGGGAGGGTATACTTAATGGTATAGGCCCATTTACTACTTGATTGGACTTAATGGTGTAGGCCTGTTTACTACTTGATTGGACTTAATGGCATAGGCGTTTACTACTTAATCAGACTTAATGGCTGGGTTAGGTTAGTTTAGGTACCATAACCTTAACTAAACCCAACCCTGCCGTTAAGTGATTGCATAGTAAACAGGCCTAAGTCATTAAGTATACCCTACAAGTGACGTCAAGCCGGCTGAACCACCCACCCACCCTGTTACACTACCTACAGCTGGTGTATGGAAGTGGGACACCTGCACTATCAATACCTGACAATGTAATGTTGAATGAAATGCTTAGAAAAACAGAAGCTGCAGAAGTGAGCAGGAGTAATCTGATGATGGGAGACTTTAATTTTCCACAAATCCATTGGGAAGATGGCTTTGTTGAAGGTGCTGACACTGCTGAGGTCCTTTTCTTTGGGACCACACAATATTTATTCCTTTATTAGTATGTTAACTTCAAAACTTGCTTCAGGGATGGCCACTGCCCTTCAATATTGTTTTTTAACCAATGAAGAGCACATGATTGAGTTGCTGGGCAGTCAGCCATCGGGGAAGAGTGACCATATTATATTAGCATGGATATTTATATATAAACAGGATCAACTTAATGATGAAAAGAAGCCAGCTTTACCACCGAGGTTCAACTTCAGGAAGGGGATCAGCACACTAAAAAACCTGAGTGGAGTACAAAAATGGATGCACAAACTTGAACTTCAAAGTAAAATATGAAATCCACAGCCTATCCAGATCTACATTCCAATATTAATCCAAACATACATCCAATTTGCTGACATGCCTGGGTTGCTTGCCTGTGTTTTGGGGTTGTAGGGTGCCGCACTGCTGGGGTTGTGGCGCCCATGGGTTCCTTGCTCCCCCACACAATTTTCTCCCAGCAACTGTCCCTCCAATGTTCTATCCTACAGTTTAAGGGAACCCAACAAGATAATTCACTTCAAGCACCATACACCAAAACTTTGGAATGTAAGTATGCTTTCAGAGTTAAGTTTTAAGGTGAAAAATACATTATGATAATTATTTACAGGTACAGAATCATATTTCCACTGTATCAAATTGTAAAACAAATTGTATCAAAACGAAGAACACTGCAGACATGCTGTTCATGGCGAAAATGGCGCACGGTTCTCATCACATCAGTCGAGGAACAACAGATCCAAAACAAGCACAGCAAATCCAGAGGAAATGCAAATTAATAAATGCTTCCTATAATCGGTAATCATATTCCTCACCCATAAAACAACAAGAAATCACAACTAACAGCATCGACACAACACGTTACAACTCACCGCTCACGACCGGAAAGGAAGGGCGAAGAGATGTTTGTTTGGTAATGAAGAAACTTGAATCAACCAAAGCTTTATGCATTTTCTAAATTGAAGTGTATAGCTTTAACGTATAAATAAAAAATTGGACTAAGAAAATAATAATAAGGATATGTTTTGAAATTTACTTTGAGTTTGTTGCAAGGTTGTATTTAACCGATTCCTTATTTTGACACACTCACAACTAGACTGAATCGTATTCATATACAAGAGATATACAATAGTTCAACTAAGTGAAGACAATTTCATGCCAAATTTATCACTGCCTTTTCTTTGATTTCGATCAAACAAAACTTAATTGAAAGGAAACAACACTTTCAAAAACTCTGGATGCACTTTCCTTCAAAACAAAACAAAATAACCCGTACTGCAACCATGGTTACCAATGCGCATGCGTATTGGAGTACCAGGTGATTTGTAAACATGGCGAGAATGTGAGCTGGGATGGCGGGGGAGGTGGGATTTGTGGACGGTGGTGTGCTCGGTTTAAGTTCAGTGGCGTGTATCTCATTGCCATTGTGAGTTGAAGGATACATGCGTGTATCAGTGATGAACGAACATGGCAGAGCCCAAAGCTGCGGTTCTTCTCAGTGCTCCAAAGTCAGCTGTCGGTGAACAGAAGAAGCTGAAGCGTGCCAGAAGTCTGCGATTTGAACTTGCTCTCCAGGAAACCACCAAGGAAACGTATTCAGAATTTAGCTATTTGGATCTGGTATCCAAGGAAAAGGTCAGTTCATATGATATATTTGCATGCTCTCTTAGGGCATTCAATTTCATGTAGGTACCTATAGTTTGGGAGCAGTGGTCAAATAAACTAACACCACACTGTGTCTCAGTCTAGGAATGGTGACATGACTGGTGATCCTGACCCTTTGCTGTCCAAGGCAGCCATCTTTGCCATTCTTGATATGTCTGTCAGGATATATGGAACATTTTGATGTCCAGCCATTCTGTTTGCAAGCAAAATGTTTTTATATCTGTTGTGCTCAATCTCCTCTTATTCATGTTTTCCCAATTTGTTCAGATTATTTCCATCCTTTTAACACTTAACAGTAGTTGGCCTATCATTTGTTGGCTCAGTGAACTGTATGGCCTAGTCCTGATGTTAGATTCTTTGTAAGAAACATTTTACCCAGGTCAAGGTAGGTCAAAGTACTGCTTTACCTCAACCCTTGCTAGTAGGCGCTATTTTATTTTTATTTTTACAACCATACCAACCATTTTGGTCATGCCACTGTAAGCCATCCACTTCATTAGCCTTCAATTTGACTTGTGCAAGAATTGTGAGAATGAAGCAGGGACTTGCCTCTATCAAAATCATTCCTCATCCTTGCTTGAGCATTGTACTATCGAATAATCATACTTCCCTCTTATTAGACCATAGTGCCTGAGGTAATCAATACCTTCCCAGCACCATGATAGCTGTCAGTTGCCACATGACCTATACCCTGTATGGGCGCCGGCGCGGTGTATGTCGGTGACCGCTGGCCGCTGGGCAGCGCAGCGTGGCCGTGTGACTGCTGCTGACCGAGCGGCTCTGTGCGGGGACCGACTTTCTCTGTCAGGTCTGCCGGACGGACGGCTGTGCCGCGTAGTCGAGCTGTCTGCCGGCCGTTGAGCTGAGCCGAGCTGAGCGGAATGGACGCCGCGATGCGGACGACTTTCCGCCGGTGTCCGCGCCCGCCGTAAAATCGTCCGACCCCGCGCCGGTTGGCGGGTGTCGCCGCAGAGGTCACGTGACCGGCCGGGGCGGTGTCGGCGCGGTGTCGGCCGGTTGTGATCCGTTGGCGGGAGATGGCCGGCAGGGGGAGGTCGTGCCGCCGCTCACGGCAGGGGGTGTCGGATCGTGCAGGGGAATTATCGATCGGCCTGGGTCATGAGAGAGCGGCCACGCGGCGGGGGCGGGGCCACGGCGGCGGGGGGCGGAGCCAGCCGGGCCCGCGGCCAGCCGAAGAAAGCTCTGGCGACGCGGGAGTGCGGGAGCCGGGCGGTGTGCGGAGTTGACAAAGGTGCTGATGACCGGAGCCGCCGGGCAGGCAGGGGGAGGGGAGAGTGTCTGCGGTGGGAACTGGTGTGACGTCACCTGTCGGTCGGCTGGGGATGGGGAGGAGCTGGTCAGCTGATCGGGGGCAGGGCCAGCGCGAGCGGCGGGCGGGCCAGTGTCGGCGGCACGTGGCCGGCAGGCAGGCAGGGACAGGCAGGTGCATCGGGTGTTTACGGGTGCACCTGTGTTATGCAGAGGGGATCTGCAGTGTAATTGGATTGGATGTGCTTTATTGCTGACGGCGGTTTGTATAGCCAAGCCGAAGAAAAATCAACGCGGCGCTAGGCGAGGACTTTGGTTCTGCTTCAAAGTAATCTGAAGTATTTTGTTCATTCTTACGGCAGATATGTACGTCGTTGATAAAAATATAATTGAATGACACATTATGGAATTGAATTTCGTAACGTGTGATGACTATCTTTTCAAGCTTTTTAATCTGAAAGTCATACCCGTGTGGATATGAACACCTTTTGACAATTCAGCGATACTTTTAACATGCTTTTTCTCTTGAAACACCGTTGACTCGAGGGGTGGGCAAACATTGCTCCAGCTGAGCATTCATAGAAGGTCAAAAGCTAAGAATCCAGCGACGTGAAACTGATCGCACCCTTTCCCTTAATCAATTATACTATTGCTGTTCAAATTGAACGGATTTCACCTCTGTATAACGTAGCACTTTGTTACAGTACTGCTTTTTCTTTGTTTGAAAGTTTGTGTGTGTTACTCTATTTTAAATGGGATCTTTTATAATATTCTCGTGTAAAGAATTTGGTTCGGAAAGAGACAGTTAATTTATTTGGAGGATAAACAGGGGACAATAATTAGCCTCACTTAGTCAATAGCTCTCGGGTGAGATGTGACTCAATGGCGGGTTAACCCGCGCCGTGCCGGGGGGGGGGGGGCGTTTAGACGACCCCCATAGTAAGGTTTCTCGAGGATAGCTGAAAAACGGCGTCGCGCAGCGCCACCGTTTTTGGTACAGCTGTTCGGGCATCAATTACCTATATTGTGTGAAATTATTGACCTCGAGTCATCTCAGGTCAGGTCACCAGGCCAGGTCACGTGACCCCACGTCCAAAAAAGTTTGCCGTCGTACAACGGCCACAGTTTTTGGCCGATCAGTTTCAAACTTACAGGATTTCATAAGGTCATAGGTACCTACAATTTGTATATCTCGGATTTGTATATTGGTCACCTAAGGTCGGGTTAATTTCGTGACCTCCCCATTATAAGTCGATGGGAAATATTAAATGCTTCCTTTTCCGAGGATACGCATGATATCAGTCCAATTCATTCTGGATCATGTTATAATAGATCATTCTTGATGATCCAGGGACCAGGTGTATTTTTTTTGCAGTAATAATCGCTTCAGAGTCCGCCGAGGTCGTCTGAGGTCACCAACACTTTGTTGTCAATAACTCTGGACAGAATGAAGATACATAAGTGAAACCGGTGCCAATGTGTTTGTATCGTCGAGGCACGTCTCCCAAAATGCAACATTATCAATTTGGGTCACCACTTGACCTTGACCTGAGGTCAAATTTATAAGTTGACCTAACCTGGTCAGCACGAATATGGTTAGCATCGCCTTGGCGAGAAAAACACGATGACGTCCAAATTAATGCCTTATCTTGATTAGGTAAAACAAAACTATTTGTGAAAAACAGTTGCCAAAAAAAATCGCCCTTTTGACATTTGATGACCTGGAGCCTAAACTATTGACCTGAGCTAAAATTTGAGACACCATGTGCGATTGCATGTTTCAAGGCCTTTCCATTTTTTCCGTTTGTTCCTAGCTATCATAGTTTCCGAGATATTTGGGGTGTTCGAAGAGAAGTCCTAAAACTGGAAAATCTGACCTTTGATGACTTCGGGTGACCTCAATATTGACCTGAGCAAAAAAAATGACTCAAATAGTTTCAAAATTATTTTTGACGAGCTTTCGAACGGTATTTTCGGTTTTGTCTGCGTCCCACAGGAGCCGAGTTAGAGCGGGGAGCGTCTAAACGCCCCCTCCCCCCCCCCCCCCCCCCCACGCGGCACGGCGAAGGTGGCGCCGAGCACCGGCACGGCGCGGGTTAAGCCTTCCGGGGCGCGGCCGTTTCGGATTGCCGCTCTAACTGGTTCTGCAATAGAGCTGCCACTTTTCAGGCATGTGACTACCCGCGCCGCGCCACAAACACTGTTCAACTACCCACCACTACCCACGTGCTCAAATAAGCTGTCAACTACCCACAACTACCCTCAACATAAATTGTAGTATTTTGGGATTGAAGAAAATTAAAGCAAAAACCTTTAAATTATGCAAATTCATGCAATAAACTTGAATGATATTGCTGAAATGAAAGCGCAGTAACTGACATAAGGTTTAAAACTGCCCTTTTTGGAAAAGTTGAAAATTCTGCTACCCGCCAACTACCCACTTCAGCCAAATGATTGCTTGTGCTACCCACAACTACCCACGTGGGTTGTAACTACCCACGTCTCGTGGGTAAGCGGGTAGAAAAGTGGCACCTATTCTGCAAAACTATGCCAAAAATGATCCTGCGACGCGAAAATGAAAATGCGAAAATGATCCTGCGATAAGCCCCTTGATTTTGAAATGTTTCGTGGATAGCGGCTTGATAACAAGCCGTTATCCACGAAACGTTTCACATTAGCGGGGATTATCAATGCTATCTCCGAAACTCGCTCTGATAAATCTGACCAGCTCCCCAGCTCCCTAACAAACTGTGTAGAGAATCGGATCAACTCCCGAACAAACTGGAAATATGACAAAGTTCCTATACTCAGGCATGATTCATGGCATCTCGAAGCAGTGTTTTGACGGGTGATTTTGATCTATGATGCCGCACGAGCAATGTTGGATTTTTCATTTCAGGACCTGGTCCCGGAGAGTAAAAATCCATAGGTGGAGAGTAAAATTATATTGTCAGGCAAGTTAAGATTGTAATTTTTGTTTTAATTATTTTATTTGGAAAGTAAAAACATCCTGATTTGTAATAGATATTAAATCCTGAGGAAAATTGAATTATATTTTAACTACATTGTCAGTAAGATCAGGCGAAAAGAGAGCAGATTTCCTAAATAAATATGAAGAGAGCAAAATTCTTTGGACCCAAAAAAGTCCAGAAAATGGCCCAAATTCCAAGGCTGCGCACGAGGGTGCACCAGGGCGAGTTAAAAGGAATATCAGCAACGCGTTGACGCCTTTAACCCGCGAGTTACTGGGGGGCTATTTTTTGCCCCCCCCCCTCCCGTTATTTTGCAATAACTCCTAAACGAACACCCGTATCGTCACCAAACTTGCAGTAACTTCTCTCACATCAATTCTACACATGTTGGCAAAATTAAAAATATGAGGCTATGATAGGTCAACCGGGAATGACGTCAGAGTGACGTCATGTTCTTCGGTTTTTGTTGCAAAATAATGGTTTGCGGAAAACGCTGTCAAAGGTACTATATTTGAGATTAACTACATTGTATTAAATCAAATTACTGACAATAGACCGGGCTATCAAACTGCTATCTCGGATTTTTGAGTTTTTTCGAAATTCAAAATTTTGAGAAATCCAAAGACATTTTTTTTTTTTTTTTTTTTAAATCAATAAAAAATCAGAATTATTTTTAAAAAAAACGGAATACATGTGATCGAGACGTATGCGGTGAATATGTGTACCAAATTTAAAGTTGATATCTTTAAAAATGACCGTTATAACTTCTAAATGACACAAATCGACTACTTCTCACAGCATTACTATAACAAAAAACGCATTTCCATTTTACTTTTTACTTCTATTTATATGGAACAAACAATGTTCTAAGGTCATTTTTCGCGTTCTAAACGAAAAACAAACCCATAAACATGTGTTACAACGCCTAATGACCGTAATCTGCAGTTTGACCTCGTGACCTCGGATGACCTTGACTTGAACCAAGGTCATAAACAGCTTAGAAAGGTACTTAGAAGTGTCAGACACACGAATCATACCGATTTATCAACGGCTTTTGCGTTTAATATCGCAATTTTGCGCGACAATTCCATCCATAGAGACCTTTTGACACGGTCAAACATTTTGTACTTGACCTGACCTGTGACGTCATCGGTGACCCCGAGGTCAACAATATTATGTTGCCCTCGATAAATTTCCCAGGGCTATCGAATGCCGTTTGAATTTTTACATTCGGTCCAGTAGTTCCGGAGATCAGAGGGGGGCTAAAAATAGCCCCCCCCCCCCCCCCCCCCCCAGTAAGTCGCGTTATGAAATATACCCCAGTAACTCGCGGGTTAAACCGCGTCACGCTGGAGGGGGGGGGGGGGTTGCCACCTACCGGATTTTCTCAATAACTTAAAAACTATGATAGATATCGACGTGAAACTTTCAGTAACTTATGCCCCATCAATTCTACGCCTTCTCACCAGATTTCAGGGCAATGGGGCACCACAATTGAAGCTATTGTAGATGGCGCCGATGATCAACTGCTACCAAGCGGACCGGCGGCTGTGCGTCCAGAGTGTAGGGTGCATTGTTTATGTTGGTGTCTATGAGTGTATTCGAAACCTGAAAGCATGTCTCGCAGAGGTCAATCGTTTGACCTCGGGAGGTCAAAAGAGTGCCCGCGAGGTCAAATATCGGGCATCGCATAACTTTTCCCCGAAAATACTTATCGAAGTCGTTTCAACGGCCAAATATTCCCACCAGTCTATAGACAGTGCACAATGAGTGATCTGACCGCCCCTGGGCACCGGTAGACCCCAGGGCACAACATAAGTTACCATTATGGCCTATGGGAAAATGATGGTACCGCATATTTTTCCCAAAAAAAAATAACTTAGATAACCCATTCTACTACCATCGCCTTCCCTTTATCCCACCGAAGGTGCACAGCGCAAGACTTGACCTATCCAGGTCACCATTTGACCTCAGGTCACCTGGAAAGGCGCTAATATCGATTTAACGAGCCGTCTAAATACGTATTCGTTGTTTACCGACTGATTGTGTTCAAACTTACCCTTCGGTGGGTTAAAGGGAAGGCGATGGTGGTAGAATGGTTTCTCTAACTGATTTTTGGAAGAAGAAAAAACATTATGCGGTACACCGTCATTCTCCCATAGGCCATAATGGTAACTAATGTTGTGACCTGAGGTCAACCGTTGACCAGGGGCGGTCAGATCACTCGTTGTGAACCGTCTATAGGCTAGTGAGAACATTTAGCCATTGAAACGACTTCGATAAGTACTTAAGGGAAAAGTTATGCCGTACCCGATATTTGACCTCGCGGGCACTATGACCTCACGAGGTCATATGATTGACCTCAGTGATAAATGCTTTCGGGGTTCGAATACACTCATAGACACCAACATTTCGTATAAGTTTGAACACAATCGGCCGGTAAACAACGAATACGTATTTGGACGGCTCGTTAAATAGATATTAACGCTTTTCCAGGTGACCTGAGGTCAAACGGTGACCTGGAGGAGTCAAGTCTTGCGTTGTACACATTCAGTGGGTTAAATGTAAAGCGATGGTGGTGAAATGGGTTTTCTAAGTGATGGGGGGGGGGGGATATGCGGCACCCCGTCATTCTCCCATAGACCATAATGGTAACTTATGTTGTGACCTGGGGTCAACCGGTGACCAGGGGCGGTCAGATCACTCTTTATGCACCGTCTTTAGGCTGGTGGGAATATTTAGCCGTTGAAACGACTTCGATAAGTACTTTAGGGAAAAAGTTATGCGGTACCCAAGATTTGACCTCGCGGGCACTCGTTGACCTCCCGAGGTCAAACGATGACCTCAGCGAGAAACGCTTTCAGGTTTCGAATACACTCATAAGACTCCAACATTTGGTATAAGTTTGAACACATCTGTACCACTCTAACCTCTTCAAAACTCCGCCGTAAAAAATGCGCCCCATAATCTGACGCTCAGACGCCGGTCCGCCTGGTAGCAGTTGATCATCAGCGCCTCTATCGGCGGGAAATCGATTGTGGTAGCCCATTGATGCAGTACCTTTATAGATAATGACGTTTTAATGACGTCATGTCATTCCGTTTTTGGTGGAAAAACGATAAATGTTTGAACAATCGTAGAAAATCGAGTTTTGATGCAAATTGCAAATAAAAAGCGTCAAAAGAAAGGAAATGACATTCTCTTCCAAATGGCCATCTCGGATTTTCGAAATTTTGGAGTTTTGACCCCAAAAAAAATCATAACTTTTTTCGGAAGAATTTCCACAATTTTGTTTTTGAAGATATTACAAAACGGAGCATATATTAGAGAACCAAGCATGACCCGGTGCTTCCGGTGCTAACCAAGCATGGACTGCAATCTAAAGATACCCAAACCAAATTTCAAAGCAATGTCTTTATTTTTGACTTTACTCCTAGGTATAAGTAACTCATGACGTCATTTTTTTTTATAAAAAAAAATGATTTTATTGACCAGATACAGACAAATAAATGCCATCGCTGTATTTCTAAGACAAAGCTGGTCTAGAAACATGCTCTTTTATTTATCTTCCTAGGTATAAGTATCTCATGACGTCATTTTTTTTTGCTTTTATTGACCAGATACAGACAAATAAATGCCATCGCTGTATTTCTAAGACAAAGCTGGTCTAGAAACATGCTCTTTTATTTATATTAATCAATTTCAAATTGTGTCCTTATTTTGACCAGACCTTGACCTGAGTGCTATTATATGGGGTCAGGTTGTGAAAATGGCTGCTACTATCGAATTATACGTGCAAAATGACCCATACAACATGTGTCGCATGGCTTGCGTAGACCTGTGACCTGTTGTGTCTGACCTTGACCTTTGCTTACAATTTCACTTTTGCTTATGCGGGAGATGCATTATACATTTGAGAGTACTTTGTGCGATAATAGTCGCAATCTAAAGCTTTGGATGAAAAGTATGGCCCAAAAACTCATACCTCGATTTTGACATTTTACCTGACCTTGACCGTGACCTGAGTGACCTTATTTTGAAACTTTCGCGTATGTTTTAGATGCGTCTCATTGAGAGCTTTCGATTGCCGCCTTGCGCGTCTCGCTGCGGTTATTGGTTTGGAAGATACCGAGAATCTGCCCCCCCCCCCCCCCCAGCGGGCGCGTTCGGCTGGAGACTCCAGCGGCTCGCGGGGTAATGGCGCATTAATATATTATAGAGCGTGCCTTATAACCACAAGTTGAGGCACGCTCAAACCACCGACCCAGACTACAGCCACCGCCGCTAGGCTTTGTTTGGCAGAATATATAGAACATATTAGGAAAAGGATAACAGTTTGTTATTGTGAGTTGGTCTGGCTTTGGATCACCTACTGATACAAACGCACTGTATACCTAATCGGCGACTGACTGAGCCGATATTCTGAGTATTAAACTCGTGCGTGCTTACGACCCTGTGACTCTGCTAACCTTGAACACTCCATCCTTGTCTGAGCGTCACCACTACCCACTGCAGTCCATATGACCACAAATCCCAGACAAACGCGCCGCTCACGGGCCCTAAATAGACCAAGTCGTTTGGCTCATTGATGTATTGGTAAGTGTCATAGAGTAATCCAGACTTGGGTGCGTACTGAGTGTCCGAATGTTCTTGTGATTTAATTACTTTGCATTTCTTGTTCAGAATGGCGTGATCATTGGCTACTTACCAATAAATCAATGAGCTAAATGACTTTAAGTCTATTTATGATCGCGCCTTTGATTTTGCCGCCCCGAGATCGTGCACCAAATCAAAGGCGTCGAAATCTTTGACAAGACCCGCCCAACCTGCCTCGCCACCGACTGGTCATGGGAGGGACTCGGTTACTGGCTTCTACAGAAACACTGCCAGTGCCCCGGAACTCAGCCGTTCTGCTGCCACTCTGGCTGGCGTGTCGTGCTGGTCGGGAGTCGCTTCACCCACGGTGCCGAGTCCCGCTACACACCAATAGAAGGCGATGGCTTAGCTGTCGTGGACGCTCTTCACAAGACTCGTCACTTCACTCTTGGCTGCTCCAACCTGCCCGTGGCGGTGGACCATCGACCTCTGCTTACGGTTCTTGGTGATCGCTCACTGGAAGAGATCCTGAACCCGCGGCTTCGGAACCTGTAGGAGAACGGCCTTCGTGTCTGGTTCCGCGTCGTTCATGTTCCCGGCATCCGTGACACTGCAGCCGACGCCGTCTCTCGTTACCCGGTCGGTGCGCCCGAGGCTCCCGACCTTCCCGACGACGCCGCATCCGCCAGCACCACGTCAGCCCCTCCGAGCCTGCAGAACACATCTCCGGCCTGGCCAATTCCCGACATTCTCGCCAACGTCCGGACGTACGGACCGTCGACGCTCCTTCCTGCATCCCAATAAGCGCCTCAGCCTCCACCGATCTCATCAGGTCCATCACTTGGGATGACGTACGCACGGCAACCACCAGCGACCCTGAGATGCTCCAGCTCACCGACCCCGTCAACAACGGCTTCCCGGACGCGCTGACTGACATGCCCGTCTCGACCCGACCGTATCATAGATCAATCCCGCCCTTCGTGATCGGGTCTTACAGGCACTTCATGCAGCCCACCAAGGTGTGTCAATGATGGACTCCAGAGCCGCGAGCTCCTTTTTCTGGCCCGGTATGTCGCAAGCCATATCCGACGTCCGATCCCGATGTGACACATGTGACCTACGTCCAGGGTTGGCAATTTACTTTTTTTGCTGGTATGCTGAGTACATTTTCTTGGAAAAATTGAGTACATAATTACAGGTAGTAGTATATTCATGGTAATAACGCGAGGGTGGGAATTTTACTTTTGCTGGTAGCGAAGTACATTTTCTCAGAAAAAAATAGTACATAATTACAAATAGGATTATATTCATGGCAGTTACATATTAGGCTGTATGGTAATAAAGGGCCCAAGAGACAATGCTATGTGCCCTGACTAGTAGTGCCCAGGCAGTAGCAGGGTACTGGAATTGCATTGGAGCTGGAGTGCGGAGTGGACAATTCTGGCTAAAATAAACATAAAGAGCGGAAAATGCAACCAAATAACATATGTACTCTGATTTATTAATATCCAATTACCTGCTCACCAGAATTAGTTATTAGGTACCTATGCCAATTATTACCTCTTTCCCTACACAGGCTGTCCCCATTATTACATCCATTAATCAGTGAGGATTCCAATTATCCAATACATTTTAAAATAAGGAGTTGAAAATCCCAGTAAAACTCGGGAAAGAGAGCGGAAAAACAGTATCCATAGGGTGTCGTTTCCCACCCAAATTTACCAATGCTAGGACACTGGGCAGTAGAAAACTGAAGAAGTACTTTAGTACGTATGTGACCAGAAAACCTGTATTTTTAACCTTCGGTGACCAACAAGCCACTAACCTGTTACAAGACGACAAATTGCAATGCCTGGAACACGGTGTGGTGCGAACAAAATACTCAAGGCCAAGGCTTCAGGCCCAAATAATCACGGTCATGAAATTGAAATACGTTAATGGCGCATCATAGTCGCAAAACACGAGAGAGCGCGCGGAGCCAAGACTTGCGGTGTAATAGTGTTGTCCTCACGAAATGTGCCCGGTGTGGACACGGACCAATCAGCGTTGAGCTCGAGTTGAGAGTTGCCGAGAAGCAACTGAGAAGAGCGCTGAGTATATCTTAGATGGTGTTATACGACCTCTTTCACGTAGCGGATGCTCTTGAATTTCAGTTTTTTGATAAGGCCGAACATTTTGCATTCATATTTAGTTAATTTAGACTCTAACGAGCCCGATTGATAGATATATCGGACATAAAGCTTCGCCGGTATGCACCTGGTGACCTGGTGTTCTAGACTCTGAGTACAAGGATTCTCATTAGCTATTTACGCCTAAAAAAGTGGGTCGTCTTAACAAAAAAAAATGGTACCATTGGCATCAGGAAGGCAAGCACTTTCTTTTCATACCATTTAATTGATCATTTAACCTTTTAAAAGAATGATTATCTGCATAGTACTTGTTCTCAACGAACACCAGGTACCATGAGCTTTTCCAGCAAGGGAAAACGATACTTGGTACGCAAGGTATTCGTCGAGGAAAGTACTCAGCAGCGTAATCTTGTGCTCATCTCTTTTGAAGGAAGATAAGAGACATTTTCGGCGCAGGACGTCTCGTGGTACGCTATTTTGATTTGTGTAGTGCTGTGTCTACGGCGGTGTATGATTATTGAGTCAGATTGGTGGGTGCTTAGTTTCGTGTTTTTTTTTTGTTTTTTTTTAACACCACTGACTGACGCTTTTCGAGATAAGCGACATGTACTCTGCCCTAAGGAAGAGCTGTGTTTTAACTTTGGCCCTACACCTACTCGCATGGTTAAGTATTTGCTAATGAGTTGTCTGGATTAACCCATAATTTGTGATCAGTTTGTTCTCAGACAGAAGACTGCATCATACATCATGTTTATATTTAAAACATAAATATGTTCATTTGAAACATGCATTGGAATAACACAATGTAGGCGCTGGCATTTCATCTTGCTGACCAAAGGTTTCAGTTTAGAGACACTTGGTTCTTGGAGGTTGGAAATCGTTTTCTGCTTGATGTCGCTCAATTTTTTTCTCATTGATGTCTGCTGTGCCTGGGAACACAAATATTCATATGAGTTTGGCATGTTTCCTAAGAATATTTATTGCCTATTCAAAGAGTACAAAAAAGTTAATTCTTTCCAGTCACAATTCCAGAGTACAAAATCTCCTGGTGCCCCTGTACACCAGCAAACAGCGACTTTTCCAACCCTGCCTGCGTCCGATATTGATGTGACACATGCAGCCGCAACGCCCCGTCCCAGCCGAGCGCCCCTCCTACCCCGTCCCCCATCCTGCCGGCATATCCCTTCCAGAGCATCTGTGCCCATTACTTCTCTCACACGACGGACGTCACTACCTGGTCGTCGTCGACCGGTACAGCAACTGGCCCATCGTCGAAGAGTCTTCAGACGGATCAAGTGGCCTGACCTCCGCCTTGCGCCGGACCTTCGTTACCTCCGGGATCAGCGAAGAACGCACTTCCGACGGTGGGCCGGCATTACTGCCACCGAGACCAGTGTTGGATTTTTCATTTCATGACCTGGTCCCAGAGATAAAAATCCATAGTTGGAGAGTAAAATTATATTGTCAGGCAAGTTAAGATTTTCATTTTTGTTTTAATTATTTTACTTGGAAAGAAAATCCTGATTTGTAATAGATATTAAATCCTTGTGAGGAAATTTAATTATATTTTAACTATAATGTCAGTAAGATCAGGCGAAAAGAGAGCAAATTTCCTGAACAAACATGAAGAGAGCAAAATTCTTTGGACCCAAAAAGTCCAGAAAATGGCCCAAGTTCCAAGGCTGACCGAGACCGAGACGTTCCTCCGCAATTGGGGTGTTCAACACCGCGTATCCTCTGTCGCATTCCCACACAGCAACTGTCGAGCATAAGTCGCCGTTAAGACCGTCAAGCGCCTGCTCTGCGACAACACACTCGCCACTGGAGGACTGAATACCGACGTTTTCAGCGTGCCATGCTACAGTATCGGAACACTCCGGATCGCGACACCCGTCTCTCCCCGGCCCAAGTGCTCTTCGGTCGCCCGATCCGCGACTTCATAGCCATCCAGCCTGGGAGGTATCGGTCCCACAGCACGTGGCGGGAAACACTAGCCAACCGCGAGGAGGCCCTACGGAACCGGCACATGCGTACGCATGAGCGCCTCACCGAACCCACTCAGATCCTGCCGCCTCTGGCGATCGGCTACTGCGTTGTTGTTGGCGTCGGTATTCACCGAACCCACTCAGATCCTGCCGCCTCTGGCGATCGGCTACTGCGTTGTTGTTGGCGTCGGTATTCACCGAACCCACTCAGATCCTGCCGCCTCTGGCGATCGGCTACTGCGTTGTTGTTGGCGTCGGTATTCACCGAACCCACTCAGATCCTGCCGCCTCTGGCGATCGGCTACTACGTTGTTGTTGGCGTCGGTATTCGATCGTTGTTGCCACCGCTGTTCGTTGGTCGCTAATGTTATTTGCGCATGTTGATATCAGTTGGGTCTTTGATGCTCGGCTGGTGCTTTTTACAAATCGCTTCCTGCTGCTGGCCAGGGAAGAATGCCGCTCCGTCGTCAGATTGTGGATGGCACGCAAAGTGTTGTCGCAGTCCATCACATTCTCGATCAACTGAAATATTCCAGATATGTGTATTGTGTACTGTGTAGGTCCTTACGTGTACATAGTAACTGGACGTTTTCACCCATGCTGACACTGTTATTCCTCTCAGACGTAGACTTATTGAATTAATCCTGCTGTCCAATGATTTTTGGTACGAACCTGTGCATACCCTATACATAGACGATGCACAGTAGCCGCCCATAAACCAATCTCGTGCCCGTCCCCACTCCGGCCTGCACCGTTCCTCAGTTATGCCGTGTCCGCTAACGGTGCTGACGATAAACCCATCCCGCTGTGTTGCAGGAGAAGCACGTGCGACACAAGGTCAAGGCGAACGGCACTCACCCGGCCGACGACCCGGGTGGAGACAGCGATGACAATATCAAGCAGATCGCCAGGCGCTTCGAGGAAAAATATGTGAGTGTCCACTGTCCAGTCCTGTGGAATGACTTCCGGTGTGCGGTACGTCATTTGGGTTGAGCTGTCGAGGCTCCATGCTGTAGGTATATGGCACAGCGGAATGACTTCCGGTGTGCGGGACGTCATTTGGGTTGAGCTGTCAAGGCTCCATGCTGTAGGTATATGGCACAGCGCCAATGACGTAACAAGGAGCTTTACTCCAGAGTTATTGACGTAGACCATGGTTGAAGCGCATGCAATGTGAGGTCTGTCAGTTGTGTGGACAAGACAGTTGATACATTGCAGAAAGTAAACATCTGCAGCATCCCTGGTGCCCATCAAATGTGTGATATGTCCAGTGTCCTAGCATTGGGAAATTTTGGTGGAAAACGACACTTTATGGATACTATTTGTCCACTCTTTTCCCAAGTTTTACTGTGAATTTTCCACTCCTTATTTTATAATGTATTTGATATTGGAGCCCTGATACTGATTTGTGGATGTAATGATGGGGACAGCCTGTGTACGGAAAGACCGGTAAGAATTGGCATAGGTACCTAATAACTAATTCTGGTGAGCGGGTAATTGGATATTGATAAAGCTGAGTACATATTTTTTTGGGTTGAATTTTCACCTCTTTATGCTTATTTTTTGCATAATTTTCCACTCCGCACCCCAGCCCCAAAGCAATCCTAGAACCGTGGATATGTCTTTACCTCTGAGCTG
Source organism: Chirona hameri (assembly GCA_036785665.1). NCBI lineage: Eukaryota > Metazoa > Arthropoda > Thecostraca > Balanomorpha > Balanidae > Chirona > Chirona hameri. The sequence goes on from JAXIVJ010001375.1 coordinate 75,620, forward strand.
ATGGAATCCTGGGAATACTTTTTACACTTCAGGTTGTCTCCCAGTAGAGCTCCAGTAGAGCTGAAGGCACTGTGCTGTGTGGCTTAACTGATGCCAATTGCGGTCTGACAGTTATGCCCTGTCCCGTCATAATATAATGACAGTTATGCCTTGTCCCGTCATAATATAATGACAGATATGCCCTGTCCCATCATAATATAATGACAGTTATGTCATAATATAATGACATAATGAACTGTCATAATATAATGGCCGCTGTCTCTCCCGCTGTCCCTCTGTCTCTCCCGCTGTCCCGCTGTCTCTCCTTCCTCCTCTGCAGGGCACCGGTGACCTGACCCGGTCGGTGGCTGACCCCCCCCCCCCCCCCCCTCCCCCCCCCCCCCCCCCCGCTGTTTCTCCCTCCTCTGCAGCGCACCGGTGACCTGACCCGGTCGGTGGCTGACCCCACCCCCCCCCTCCCCTAGCTGTTTCGCACCGGTAACCTGACCCGGTTGGTGGCTGCCCCCCGTTGTTTCTCCCTCTTCTGCAGGGCACCGGTGATGGCATGCAGCGCAAGAAACACCGCGACGTCTCCGAGCTCGGCAGGGGCTACGACGAGAGCGACACGTTCATCGACAACTCGGACGTGGTCAGTACAACAGCTGGTCAGAGGGGTATAGCTGTCAACTCTGGGACGTGGTCAGTACATCAGCTGGTCGGAGGGGTATAGCTGTCAACTCTGGGACGTGGTCAGTACATCAGCTGGTCGGAGGGGTATGGCTGTCAACTCTGGGACGTGGTCAGTACAACAGCTGGTCGGAGGGGTATAGCTGTCAACTCTGGGACGTGGTCAGTACATTCGCTGGTCGGAGGGTATAGCTGTCAACTCTGGGACGTGGTCAGTACATCCGCTGGTCGGAGCTGTCAACTCTGGGACGTGGTCAGTACAACAGCTGGTCGGAGGGGTATGGCTGTCAACTCTGGGACGTGGTCAGTACAACAGCTGGTCGGAGGGGTATAGCTGTCAACTCTGGGACGTGGTCAGTACATTCGCTGGTCGGAGGGTATAGCTGTCAACTCTGGGACGTGGTCAGTACATCCGCTGGTCGGAGGGGTATGGCTGTCAACTCTGGGACGTGGTCAGTACATCAGCTGGTCGGAGGGGTATAGCTGTCAACTCTGGGACGTGGTCAGTACAACAGCTGGTCGGAGGGGTATGGCTGTGAACCCTCGGACGTGGTCAGTACAACAGCTGGTCGGAGGGGTATAGCTGTCAACTCTGGGACGTGGTCAGTGCAACAGCTGGTCGGAGGGGTATAGCTGTCAACTCTGGGACGTGGTCAGTGCAACAGCTGGTCGGAGGGGTATAGCTGTCAACTCTGGGACGTGGTCAGTGCAACAGCTGGTCGGAGCTGTCAACTCTGGGACGTGGTCAGTACATCAGCTGGTCGGAGGGGTATAGCTGTCAACTCTGGGACGTGGTCAGTACATCCGCTGGTCGGAGGGGTATAGCTGTCAACTCTGGGACGTGGTCAGTACATCAGCTGGTCGGAGGGGTATAGCTGTCAACTCTGGGACGTGGTCAGTACATCCGCTGGTCGGAGGGGTATAGCTGTCAACTCTGGGACGTGGTCAGTACATCCGCTGGTCGGAGGGGTATAGCTGTCAACTCTGGGACGTGGTCAGTACATCAGCTGGTCGGAGGGGTATGGCTGTCAACCCTCGGACATGGTCAGTACATCAGCTGGTCGGAGCTGTCAACTCTGGGACGTGGTCAGTACATCAGCTGGTCGGAGGGGTATAGCTGTCAACTCTGGGACGTGGTCAGTACATCAGCTGGTCGGAGGGGTATGACTGTCAACCCTCGGACGTGGTCAGTACATCAGCTGGTAGGAGGGGTATGGCTGTCAACCCTCGGACGTGGTCAGTGCTGGTCTGAGGGGTATGGCTGTCGACTCTGGGACGTGGTCAGTGCTGGGCAGAGGTGTCCCACCTACACCCACTGGCACGTGACCTCTGCTGACTATGTAGTGACCACATCCTGCGCGGAACAAGTGCGATACATGGAGATTGTAGAACAAAGCTGCTGGGAATACTCTGTGCCCGAGAAGCACTGCTGCTGCTACCAGATACGAGCTTCCTTGTAGCCGTGCTAGCTGGGTAGACGCTTAGTACCAATTTGTTACGGGTGTACTGTAAAAGCATGCGGATTTTACCACAGTCAACTCGGTAAAGGGATAGTCATCTACCAACCTCGATGATGTGACCTGACTGGTATTTACATAGCGTCACTTAGCCTGACCTGGCTTGACCTATCGCAGCCTGACCTGACCTGACCTGTCGCAGCACGATGAGGACCTGCCGTCGAACCAGCGGACCGAGTTCGGCGGCTTCTATATCAACAAGGGCACGCTGCGGTTGGAGCTGATTGAGGGCGCCGAGCCGGACCGGCCGCCGCCCGCCAGACGGAAACCGGGTCAGTGCCGGTCATACCTCCGAGCTGGGGTGTGCGGGAAATGTTCGATTGCATTGTCTGACATATTGTATATCGTCCTCGGTTTGTTAGGAGATATATGCTGGCTGTTGTCTGGTTTGTGATGTTCCTTTACTCATAGTCTTCTCACAGAGTGTACAACGTTTGTGGCTATTGGCAGTATGTGTATTTCGCTGTGCTGTGTGCCGCCGTGTTTCAGTGTGCCGACTCCACCACTCCGGGGCCGGACAGGTGCTCCGTATGAGCTCGGACGACGACGATGACGTCACCACGAGCGAGGAGCAGGAGCCGGGCACCAAGCGGCCGCGGAAGAGGCTGGGCCGGCCGCCCAAGAAGGACCCCAGCCTGCTGCAGAAAAAGAAGCGGCGGGCTATCGACGGCCTGCTGAAGAGGAAGCCGTCGCTGACGGTGAAGGAGCTGCTGGAGCAGAAGGCGCAGAGCCGGCTGCAGCGCGCCGCCGAGGACGCCGCCGTCGCTGGCCGCCGCCTCCGTCGTCACCACCACCGCCGCCGCCGCCGCCGCCACCACCGCCACCACCACCACCGGTCACAGCCGTACATGGTAGGGGTGGAGGGTGGCGCAGCTGTGTGCTACACGGCAGAGCATGGTGTGTACTGTACTGGGCAGACTTTGCTTTCTGTGTGTGTTCAGTGTCTGTGTGCTATTTGTGTTAGGGGCGTAGGCGGGAGTTTGACGACTGTCGTGGTGAACAGCTGCATGTTGGGGACTTGATTGCTGTTCAGGAGACCCGGGGACGGTACGCTAGACGAACATACCGGCTACGCGGCGTGGCCTAGACTCGGGGTATGGCGTCCGAAGTCGACCCCGGCATCTATCAGGCTATCTGCGCCGGTCACCGATCACGTGATGTCTGAGCCCGGGACTGTCTGGGCGGCTGACAGCCTGCTCTATCCTGTCCTGCAGTCTGCAGTGTCGTGGGACAGAGAAGAGCATCTCTGACGAGTGTGTTCTCTCCGCTCCGTCACAGCGGCCGAGGAGGCCTCGAACGGCCCGGTCCAGACCAACGGCCACGACAGCCCGCGGGACTCGATGGATGAGACGATCGCCACCGTGGTGGCGGCGGCGGCCAGACAGGCCGGCTCCCCGGCGCCCCCTCCCCCGCCGGGCCGCGCCGCCGGCTCGCCGCCCCCGCCGCCGCTGCCGCCCGCCGCCGACAGAAAGGTCTCATCCTCGTCCAACAGTGAGTTGAATTAAATATATTACGTTTTGTAGCATCCTGTAGGTCAATGACAATCTTGTCTCGTCGAAGGGCTCGTATCTTTGGGGCCGAACGACAGCGATGTGCTTAATAATTTTCTTTGGCTGTGATTTGTTTGCCTTTTACTATGGAATTTCATGCATTATACATTAGCATGGTATTGTTTCTGGCGATGCTTTAGAAGCGTTGCGTTGCGTTTACCAGTAGCCATTGTGGCTGTGTGTACGTTACACCATCCCTGGTCCGTGCCCGACGGCGCCGCCGCCGTCTGTCCGTGGCTTCTGCCGATTCCTTGCCGGAGTGTGACCGTCTCCGCCTGCCCTCCCGCAGCGAACGGCTCGTCCAGCGGCGCCGGCGACAGCAGCAGCAGCGGCAGCAGCAGCGGCGACGACAGCAGCAGCAGCAGCTCCGAGGACGAGGACGGCGCCGAGGGCACCGAGGGTGAGCCGGAGCCCGGCCAGCCGGAGCGGTCCCGGCGGCCCTCCGAGGACGACCTGCCGCGGCTCAGTCCGGAGCTGGCCGAGCTCGTCACCGCCATCAAGGCCGCAGCCGAGCTGGCCGACCGGTCAGGAGAGGGGGGCAAACAGAAGTTCTTCACGCCAGAGGTCAACAAGATTCTGCTCAAGTGAGGAAACAGCCGGGCGGGATGGGGGGGGGGCTGTCGGGGACTGTGCGGCTGGTGGAGGTGTCTGGGGGGGGGGGGGGGGGACTGGCGGGGACTGTGCGGCTGGGGGGGGTGGGGCTGGCGGGGACTGTGCGGCTGGTGGAGGTGTCTTGGAGGGGGGGGGGGCTGGCGGGGACTGCGGCTGGTGGAGGTGTCTGGGGGGGGGAGGACTGGCTGGGACTGTGCGGCTGGGGGGGGGGGGGTTGGAGGCTGGCGGGGACTGTGCGGCTGTTGGAGGTGTCGGGGGGGGGGGGGGGTGGCGGGGACTGTGCGGCTGGGGGGGGGGGGGGGGTGGACTGGCGGGGACTGTGCGGCTGATGGAGGTGTCGGGGGGGGGGGGGCTGGCGGGGACTGTGCGGCTGGTGGAGGTGCCTGGGGGGGGGGGGGGGGAGGCTGGCGGGGACTGTGCGGCTGATGGAGGTGTCTGGGGGGGGGGGGGGGGGACTGTGCGGCTGGTGGAGGTGCCTGGGGGGGGGGGGGGGGTGGAGGCTGGCGGGGACTGTGCGGCTAGTGGAGGTGTCTGGGGGGGGGGGGGCGGTGGGGGCTGAGCGGCTGGTGGGTGTGGGGGGGGGGGGCTGAGCGGCTGGTGGAGGTGTCGGGGGGGGGGGGGCTGGCGGGGACTGAGCGGCTGGTGGAGGTGTCGGGGGGGGGGGGGTTGCGAGGACTGTGCGGCTGGTGGAGGTGTCGGAGGGGGGGGGACTGTGCGGCTGGTGGAGGTGTCGGGGGGGGGGGGGCTGGCGAAGTCTGTGCGGCTGGTGGAGGTGTTGGGGGGGGGGGGCTGGCGGGGACTGAGCGGCTGGTGGAGGTGTCGGGGGGGGGCGAGGACTGTGCGGCTGGTGGAGGTGTCGGGGGGGGGGGGGGACGGTGAGGGTTGGCGAGGACTGTGCGGCTGGTGGAGGTGTCGGGGGGGGGGGTGAGGGTTGGCGAGGACTGTGCGGCTGGTGGAGGTGTCGGGGGGGGGGGTGAGGGTTGGCGAGGACTGAGCGGCTGGTGGAGGTGTCGGGGGGGGGGGGGCGGTGAGGGTTGGCGAGGACTGTGCGGCTGGTGGAGGTGTCGGGGGGGGGGGTGAGGGTTGGCGAGGACTGAGCGAGGACTGAGCGGCTGGTGGAGGTGTCGGGGGGGGGGGGCGGTGAGGGTTGGCGAGGACTGTGCGGCTGGTGGAGGTGTCGGGGGGGGGGGTGAGGGTTGGCGAGGACTGTGCGGCTGGTGGAGGTGTCGGGGGGGGGGGCGGTGAGGGTTGGCGAGGACTGTGCGGCTGGTGGAGGTGTCGGGGGGGGGGGCGGTGACTGGTAGGGACTGTGCGGCTGGGGGGGGGGGGGACTGGCGGGGACTGTGCGGCTGATGGAGGTGTCGGGGGGGGGGGGGGTGGTGGAGGGGGAGGCTGGCGGGGACTGTGCGGCTGGTGGAGGTGTCGGGGGGGGGGGGTGATGGGTGCTGGCGGGGACTGTGCGGCTGGTGGAGGTGTCGGGGGGGGGGGGGGAGCTAGCGGGGACTGTTCGGCTGGTGAAGGTGTCTGGGGGGGAGGGGCTGGCGGGGACTGTGCGGCTGGTGGAGGTGTCTGGGGGGGGCTGGCGGGGACTGTGCGGCTGGGGGGGGGGGCTGGCGGGGACTGTGCGGCTGGTGGAGGTGTCTGGGGGGGGGGGGCTGGCGGGGACTGTGCGGCTGGTAGAGGTGTCGGAGCATGACTGGGCATGCGGGGACTCGTGGGCTGAAGCTCGGGTTTTTGTTTGGCATACTTTGAGTTGGTAAGGATCAACACTAACTAGTGGGTTTGGTCTGGGTTTGTAAGTCGGTCTCCACCGAATTTCCCACCACATGATGTTTCCTGATAGCTCTGGATAAAATGAAAATAAATATTTTGGCATTCCTGCATTGTGGAGCAAGCTCAGAACAGGTTACTTTGCACGTATCTATCAGTGGCGTGCAGCGGCATAACTGACCTGTATATCGTATGCTTGCCAGTATCGAGCTGCGGTGTCGGCAGAATCTGTGTAACAGTTCTGTTGGTTGACCGCGGCTGTGGTGTTTTTCTCACCAGTATCGAGCTGCGATGTCAGCAGAATCTGTGTAACAGTTCTGTTGGTTGACCGCGGCTGTGGTGTGTTTTTCTCACCAGTATCGAGCTGCGATGTCAGCAGAATCTGTAACATTTCTGTCGGTTGACCGCGGCTGTGTGGTGTGTTTTTCTGCAGCAGAATCTGTGTAACAGTTCTGTTGGTTGACCGCGGCTGTGTGGTGTGTTTTTCTGCAGCAGAATCTGTGTAACAGTTCTGTTGGTTGACCGCGGCTGTGGTGTGTTTTTCTCACCAGTATCGAGCTGCGATGTCAGCAGAATCTGTAACATTTCTGTCGGTTGACCGCGGCTGTGTGGTGTGTTTTTCTGCAGCAGAATCTGTGTAACAGTTCTGTTGGTTGACCGCGGCTGTGTGGTGTGTTTTTCTGCAGCAGAATCTGTGTAACAGTTCTGTTGGTTGACCGCGGCTGTGTGGTGTTTTTCTCACCAGTATCGAGCTGCGATGTCAGCAGAATCTGTAACATTTCTGTCGGTTGACCGCGGCTGTGTGGTGTGTTTTTCTGCAGCAGAATCTGTGTAACAGTTCTGTTGGTTGACCGCGGCTGTGTGGTGTGTTTTTCTGCAGCAGAATCTGTGTAACAGTTCTGTCTGTTGACCGCGGCTGTGTGGTGTTTTTCTCACCAGTATCGAGCTGCGGTGTCAGCAGAATCTGTAACAGTGCTGTCGGTTAACCTCGGCTGTGGTGTGTTTTTCTCACCAGTATCGAGCTGCGGTGCCAGCAGGAGCTGATGCGGAATGACCGCAAGGCGGTGGTGCTGCACCTGGCCGCCCACCTACCGTGCGGGGCTCAGACGCTCACCAAGCGCGCTAAACAGCTGGTGCTCGACGAGGAGAAGACGGTGATCCGCCGGCCGCTGCACAGGTCAGAACACACGGCCGCCGGGGGGAGGGGGGGGGGGGGGGCATAGTGTACCCGAGGACGGCTGTCGTCTGCACAGGCCGGCTGTCGGAACAGCTGAGCTGCTGGTGGCTGAGTGACGCTGTGAGCAGAGCTGGCCTAGTTTCCGTGGACCGTCGGGCGACTGCTGAATATGGTGACCTGTGGGTCTGTGGTCGGGTCGATATGCAGCCCGTGCAGTGCGGCTGTCGCTGGGTACGTGACCTGATCGTGCCGTTTGTGTATTGGGGCAGTTCCGGCAGTCTGCGACAACGGTCGTTGGGACGCCCTCGCTTTGCAGTGTAGTGGCGGCCAGACGACGTCATGATGCCTCTGTACCAACCTGCATTCCCTGTCTGTGTGTGTGTGTGTGTGTGTTGAAGCATGGGTCAGTGTTGGCGGTCAGCATGGGTCAGCAACGTGCTGCTTTGGAGGGACGGTAGGGCGATTCCTCCGTGACGGCGGTCGGTTTTGTTGAGTTTACGTTTCAGTTCGCGAGAGGTGCCATGTTATATGCAGTGTGCATTTGCGCCAATCGCACTTGTATTGTTTATTATATTTGTTTGTTTGATAATATATTTTGATTGATTGATTGATTGATTGAAGGTTTGCGCAGCTGTGTATGTCTGACGTACAGTGTGTCTGCCATCTCGATAGGCTGAAGGAGGCCATCGCAGAGTCTGCTGTGTATGTCTGACGTACAGCGTGTCTGTCATCTCGATAGGCTGAAGGAGGCCATCGCTGCTGCTGTGTATGCCTGACGTACAGCGTGTCTGTCCTCTCGATAGGCTGAAGGAGGCCATCGCTGCTGCTGTGTATGCCTGACGTACAGCGTGTCTGCCATCTCGATAGGCTGAAGGAGGCCATCGCAGAGTCTTCTGTGTATGTCTGACGTACAGCGTGTCTGTCATCTCGATAGGCTGAAGGAGGCCATCGCTGCAGCTATGCCTGACGTACAGTGTGTCTGTCATCTCGATAGGCTGAAGGAGGCCATCGCAGAGTCTGCTGTGTATGTCTGACGTACAGCGTGTCTGTCATCTCGATAGGCTGAAGGAGGCCATCGCAGCTGTGTATGTCTCACGTACAGCGTGTCTGCCATCTCGATAGGCTGAAGGAGGCCATCGCTGCAGCTATGCCTGACGTACAGTGTGTCTGTCATCTCGATAGGCTGAAGGAGGCCATCGCAGAGTCTGCTGTGTATGTCTGACGTACAGCGTGTCTGTCATCTCGATAGGCTGAAGGAGGCCATCGCTGCAGCTATGCCTGACGTACAGTGTGTCTGTCATCTCGATAGGCTGAAGGAGGCCATCGCAGAGTCTGCTGTGTATGTCTGACGTACAGCGTGTCTTGTCATCTCGATAGGCTGAAGGAGGCCATCGCAGAGTCTGCTGTGTATGTCTGACGTACAGTGTGTCTGTCATCTCGATAGGCTGAAGGAGGCCATCGCAGAGTCTGCTGTGTATGTCTGACGTACAGTGTGTCTGTCATCTCGATAGGCTGAAGGAGGCCATCGCAGAGTCTGCTGTGTATGTCTGACGTACAGTGTGTCTGTCATCTCGATAGGCTGAAGGAGGCCATCGCAGAGTCTGCTGTGTATGTCTGACGTACAGTGTGTCTGTCATCTCGATAGGCTGAAGGAGGCCATCGCAGAGTCTGCTGTGTATGTCTGACGTACAGTGTGTCTGTCCTCTCGATAGGCTGAAGGAGGCCATCGCTGCAGCTATGCCTGACGTACAGCGTGTCTGTCCTCTCGATAGGCTGAAGGAGGCCATCGCTGCAGCTGTGTATGTCTGACGTACAGTGTGTCTGTCATCTCGATAGGCTGAAGGAGGCCATCGCAGCTGTGTATGTCTCACGTACAGCGTGTCTGTCCTCTCGATAGGCTGAAGGAGGCCATCGCTGCAGCTATGCCTGACGTACAGTGTGTCTGTCATCTCGATAGGCTGAAGGAGGCCATCGCAGAGTCTGCTGTGTATGTCTGACGTACAGCGTGTCTTGTCATCTCGATAGGCTGAAGGAGGCCATTGCAGAGTCTGCTGTGTATGTCTGACGTACAGTGTGTCTGTCATCTCGATAGGCTGAAGGAGGCCATCGCAGAGTCTGCTGTGTATGTCTGACGTACAGTGTGTCTGTCATCTCGATAGGCTGAAGGAGGCCATCGCAGAGTCTGCTGTGTATGTCTGACGTACAGCGTGTCTGCCATCTCGATAGGCTGAAGGAGGCCATCGCTGCAGCTATGCCTGACGTACAGTGTGTCTGTCATCTCGATAGGCTGAAGGAGGCCATCGCAGCTGTGTATGTCTCACGTACAGCGTGTCTGCGATCTCGATAGGCTGAAGGAGGCCATCGCTGCAGCTATGCCTGACGTACAGTGTGTCTGTCATCTCGATAGGCTGAAGGAGGCCATCGCAGCTGTGTATGTCTCACGTACAGCGTGTCTGCCATCTCGATAGGCTGAAGGAGGCCATCGTTGCAGCTGTGTATGTCTGACGTACAGTGTGTCTGTCATCTCGATAGGCTGAAGGAGGCCATCGCAGAGTCTGCTGTGTATGTCTGACGTACAGCGTGTCTGTCATCTCGATAGGCTGAAGGAGGCCATCGCAGCTGTGTATGTCTGACGTACAGCGTGTCTGTCATCTCGATAGGCTGAAGGAGGCCATCGCAGCTGTGTATGTCTCACGTACAGCGTGTCTGTCATCTCGATAGGCTGAAGGGGGCCATCGCAGAGTCTGCTGTGTATGTCTGACGTACAGCGTGTCTGCCATCTCGATAGGCTGAAGGAGGCCATCGCTGCAGCTGTGTATGTCTGACGTACAGTATGTCTGTCTTCTCGATAGGCTGAAGGAGGCCATCGCTGCAGCTATGCCTGCGCTGGAGGAGCGGCATGCAGAGGAGTGCAAGAAGGTCATGGAGGCCAAGTAAGTGCTGCATCACTGCCGCTCGCGATAACATACCTCGAGGCATTTTGCAAAACGATATGTTATTATTGTGGAGATGAGATTGGATCAATCGATGTTTAGCCTCAGATGTATGTATTCTGCTGCGGAGGGTTCTGCTTAAGATTATGTAAATGAGATTCGATGTCATAAGTAGATCCCCGTGCAAGAGAGGCGGTGCCTAGCCATCACAGTGTGCCGGTGTCTCCTCACTGCGACCTGCGATGTGTGTGTTGCTGCGCTGATCTGAGGTGTCCGCTCTCCACACAGCCCCAACAGCTACTGGGAGCTGTATTACCAGTTTTGGTAAGAGCACAGTACCAGCTGCGCGCGACGGAGCGGGGCTTTGGGTGGGGCCGGCCGGCCGGCGGGCACGGTTGCGGTGGTGCTCTGCTCTGATCTGTCTCTGCCTGTGTCTCTGTCTCGGTCTGCTGGTGTGTGGCTCTGCGGGGTGTTGGTGTCCGGGCGGCGGAGCCGGGCACGGTTGCGGTGGTGCTCTGCTCTGATCTGTCTCGGTCTGCTGGTGTGTGGCTCTGCGGGGTGTTGGTGACCGGGCGGCGGAGCCGGGCCCGGCGCAGAGATGCAATATTCCACCGACAATACGGCGCTATTAGCGATCGTCGTGCTCGCAAACCTGCTCTGTAGTTATCCTGGTCATATGGGGATTGGTCAGCATTTGCGGAATCGATTCAGACGTGGGATCTTGGCTGCTTGCGTTTAAAAGGTTGTGTTGAGTTAGCTGTCGCGTGCGACAATATTGCATCTCTGGCGAGGCTGTCTGTTTGTGTACTAACTGGTGACACGGTGGCGGCGGAGGCGGCGACCGATATAGCCATCGTGTGCACACCAACACACAACACACAGCAGCAGCAGCAGCAGCAGCAGCAGCCTCGGTCGCAATATAGCAGCAGCAGCAGCACGCGTGCCTGGCAGCGGCTGCCGCAGCTGCTGCTGCTGCTGCTGCTGCCTCTGCCGTGGCTGCTGTGGGCTTGTGGCTGCTTTGCTCTGGGCAGGGTGTGCATACAGCGCCCCGGATTTCACTGTCAAGTTAACTGTGGCTGTACACTATGACTCAAATCTCCGATAGCACGGGGCGTTCCATTTGAACGGAGACTGCACGCTGCTCGTCTGGGACTATCGGTGTTGCACATAATATAGCTGGCGTGTGACGTGGTCGTGCTCCCACGTTCTATACTGTTAGAGTAATGATTGGTCGGCTGTCATCGGCATAAACGGTCGTTGCTAGGTGTGTGCTATTAACAATATGTTTACATGGTAGTGCATTTGCCATGCTTTCACTTGTGCAATTAACTCGTTTCGTGATAAAACTGTAAGATACATGGAATACCAGCATCACTTGAAAAAGAAGGACAGCGGTTTTCACAAGACACAGTTGGCATGAGCTGAAGGCAGTAACCTCAGCTGCCATTAGACACATTGGCCCTGTCCGCAGACTGACCTCCGCTGGTGTCCGCAGGGAGCTGCCGATGCCGGACTCGAAGAAGACTGATCCCGCCGCCGGCTCCTCACAGGACGCCAAGAGGCCCACCCTGCCCCGCAAACGGTTCCGCTGGAGCGAGGCCACCAGGTGGGTTCGGCTGCGGTCGCGACTACTTGGGATGGCAGCGGCGGAGGGGTGATGACGGGTCATTTGTGACGGGGTTGGTTCCGGGGCAGTGGCAGGCTCACTGCCAGAGGGGGCGCCAGCGGGGTGGTGTTGAGCGGGCGGCTGGGATGGCCCCTCTGAGGCCGGCGCGGCCCTGGGCACGGGTGGATGTATGGTGTCGTGTCACGGATAGCGGCGGCTGGCCTGGCGCCGCCCTCCGTGTATCGTGCTGCGGCCCTGGGCACGGGTGGATGTATGGTGTCGTGTCACGGATAGCGGCGGCTGGCCTGGCGCCACCCTCCGTGTATCGTGCTGCGGCCCTGGACACGGGTGGATGTATAGTGTCGTGCCACGGATAGCGGCGGCTGGCCTGGCGCCACCCTCCGTGTATCGTGCTGCGGCCCTGGACATGGGTGGATGTATGGTGTCGTGCCACGGATAGCGGCGGCTGGCCTGGCGCCACCCTCCGTGTATCGTGCTGCGGCCCTGGACACGGGTGGATGTATAGTGTCGTGCCACGGATAGCGGCGGCTGGCCTGGCGCCACCCTCCGTGTATCGTGCTGCGGCCCTGGGCACGGGTAGATGTATGGTGTCGTGTCACGGATAGCGGCGGCTGGCTTGGCGCCACCCTCCGTGTATCGTGCTGCGGCCCTGGGCACGGGTGGATGTATGGTGTCGTGCCACGGATAGCGGCGGCTGGCCTGGCGCCACCCTCCGTGTATCGTGCTGCGGCCCTGGACATGGGTGGATGTATGGTGTGGTGCCACGGATAGCGGCGGCTGGCCTGGCGCCACCCTCCGTGTATCGTGCTGCGGCCCTGGGCACGGGTGGATGTATGGTGTCGTGCCACGGATAGCGGCGGCTAGCCTGGCGCCACCCTCCGTGTATCGTGCTGCGGCCCTGGGCACGGGTGGATGTATGGTGTCGTGCCACGGATAGCGGCGGCTGGCCTGGCGCCACCCTCCGTGTATCGTGCTGCGGCCCTGGACACGGGTGGATGTATGGTGTCGTGCCACGGATAGCGGCGGCTGGCCTGGCGCCACCCTCCGTGCATTGTGCTGTGGTCAGCGGGTAACGGGACGGCCTCTCAGTAGGCCGCGCAACGGTGGGAAGGCTCTCGCCGGCGACATGTTTGTGGGGGATTTTTCGATGGCGGTGTCGAGGCCTTCCTGTTTGAGTTGGTTTTCCGACTGTTAACTTGCGTCCCTCCCCGGCAGCGAGCATTTGCACCGTGCGATCAAGGTGCGGGCGCACTCGTTCAAGATGCTGAAGAAGCGCCAGGGCTCGATGGAGGAGTTCCTGAAGACGTTCCTGGAGACGGACGTGCTGCCGCTCTGGGAGAAGCTGGGCTGGATGTCTGGCAGAGAGCTGATGAAGCGCTGCCTGCCCGTCTTCCAGGAGGAGATCAAGTGAGTGACGCGTGCGAGTGTCGTAACGATGGTGCTGTATAGTACAATCAGCATTTGCTGCATGTCACTCGGCTGCGGTTGAGGCCTGGTAGCACAGGACAATGTTATCGCATGTTATTGCATGGGTGAAGACATCGCGTGCTCTTGCATGGGCGAGGCGGAGTACAAATTGCATGCATTGTGTGTAACATTGGAGTAATAAATCGAACGTATTGGTACAATGTCGCAATGTCAAACAATTTGTCAACCTTAATGCAACATCTGTGTTCAGTGTGATTGTGATTGCATGTCCCAGTGAATCAAATGTATATGGTTAACCTATTTGGATAAATGCTATTGCCGTCCGACGCTCAGCATGGTGCCTGGAAATGTGTTGCTTGCTATTTTGATGGCTTATTTATCAGCTGTGTTTTCGCATGCTGTGGGTATCGGTTGCGTGGTGGTCAATGGAATGGAAGCGTGCGTGTATCGGCAATCCGCATGCCCCGATGCGTGTATTTGTGTTGGTTGAGGGTCCTGCATGCATGAGCTGATACTCCGAGTGGCCGTACCGCCCGTGCTGCGAGAAATCGCAGCTCCTTTGAAGGCGACTCTCGACGTGTAGCGTCTAGAAGAGGCGCTGGCAAGGCAGAGCTCTGACACGGGCTGAACCTGACGTGTCGACTTGTTCACACGATGACGACTCGCAGGCGACGTCATGCGACTGGTCGAGCAGGGCAGTCCTCAGAGAACTAGATTGAAAAAGGACGTACCGCTTCATACCGCTTCACGCTCAAATGAAATATCTTTCTATAGCCGGTAATATTGTCACACAAGGCTAAATCCAATGTGGAGGAGGGGAAGGGACAGGACTAACTATAGAAAAGTCAAAACTGCAGTGTCAAAGCAGAAATGTTCTACGAGAATCGTAGTGTCGATGTTTTCGACCAATTCATACCGCGCCCGATGCAGCGTACACGGAGATACCCAGCAAGATAAAATATATTCAAACTGGTATGTGGAGTGGGAATTTGTGGCGTGCTACTAAAGTGGATGGGTTGAAATTCGAAAAATGGATGGGTTGGCGGAAGTTCGAGAGAAGAAAAAAACAATTGTTATACAAATTTAAAAAAGGGATTGTAATGGGTAGTGAGTCAAAATGCTAGCTTACTTATATTATGTACAATATTAGTTCACATGAGAATGAAGTAGGATGAGGTAAAACGCGAAGCTTACCTTTAACTGCGTCTAAGGAGGAAATACTTAAAAAAGTTAGCCAGTGTCTTACTGCGTCATAAGTTCACAGGGCATTTGGAAGTACCTATCGACCGAAATTAGATTAACGTCTGAAGACGTCAATAATTGGGCATTGCTAAATGTGTTCCCAGCTTCATGTTTGGAGTATTGCACAGGCTGTAGAGAAAATAAACTATATAACTGGCAGCAGTATAGTCACTTTCTGCACATTTAGGGGCAACAAGACTGGCGGTCATCGTGCCCTTCAGCTCCATCGTCGTCACCATCAGTGATTCTGCACACTCATCTTTGTTACAAACCATGCACTCGTAGACGTCGGAGATGAGACGACGCGACCTGTATATGGAAATTTAGCACGCAAACATAATAGCAGCAACATATCATCTGCCACTGCCACCGGCGCGGTTACCACAAATCAGATCCTGCACGCTGCAGTTTCGCCCGCCTCAGGCAGCTTCAGTGTGCCGTGCTGCCGTTCAGTGGGCAGTGCAGCAACGGCAGACTGGCCGGTTACCACAAATCAGATCCTGCACGCTGCAGTTTCGCCCGCCTCAGGCAGCTTCAGTGTGCCGTGCTGCCGTTCG
This sequence comes from Chirona hameri, assembly GCA_036785665.1. NCBI lineage: Eukaryota > Metazoa > Arthropoda > Thecostraca > Balanomorpha > Balanidae > Chirona > Chirona hameri. The sequence continues at coordinate 90,699 of JAXIVJ010001375.1, forward strand.
TTCAGTGGGCAGTGCAGCAACGGCAGACTGGCCAGCTCCAGGCAACCAGCGAAATGCATACTGCGACATAAAAACCTGCCAGTGGCACCAGCTCGTCTGGGTTTGGGTCCTGACGAATTTGAAGCAGACACGGGACCAGTGTTCGGGTCACCGTGCACGGGGCGAGGCCGTGTGACAGGCGTAGTGAATACGCTGGCGGCATGACAGTCACTGAAGGCGAGTGTCGGCACGTCGACTCTAAACCAACCACCTGCCTTTTCTGCGCACTGCCTCGGGGCCGCGAGCAGTTACGGTCCACAAACTTGCAGCGATGGACGTCAACCGCAGTGGTATGTGAAGGACGCGTCTCGTCCAGGGGCCGTATTTCCAAAAAGTTGTTGAGCGGAGGGGGTAGCATGCCGTCAGCCGTCGGTAAGAAAGTTGTCGACTGGGGGGGGGGGGGGGGGGTAGGCAGGGGCTTCGCCGATAATTTTTGAGTGGGGGGGATCGACTAAAATGACTAAAAAATTAAAAATTAGCCATTTTTATGCGCGTATTTAGGCCTTTGCAGCATTTTTAATGTGTTCTTTCATGTTATAGTAGGTACTTGTTATTTAGCGCCGCTAAGCGGCGCGAAATTTACGGGTATGCCTGATAAAACCCAGAAATATGGGCGATGGACCTTGTAGAGGATAAGAAGCTGAAAATGTCATTCATTCAATTCACCGTTACAACGAACCGATGACGATGACTATGGCTTCGTTGTGACGATGGCCACCGACGTGACGCCGCGAACCGGCGTGAAAATTTAAATTGTATGTCGTGGAAAACGAAATTGTATTATTGGAACCAGACCGTGAGTGGAGCCAAGCCTCAGGTAACCAGACTGGTTATTGATTCACATTTTTTGGAAGGATTCAATCACGATTCATTTTGGAATATGAATGATTCAGTCACCGTTTGATTCATGGATAACCATTTTAAGAAATGATTCCAATTAAAAGAATCAAATTTTTTTATCAAATCACGTTTGACTCGCCAATGAAATAGCATTGCACAGTCATTTTGATTCAAGCGGCCTTGTTTCTATGTGGGTTTTGATTCAATCATGATTCATGAATACAAAAATCCGGATTCATGAATTAAAAAAAATCCGGTGGTGAATCGATTCTTCATTGATTCAAGGGATTTTGATTGAACGATTCCAATCGATGCAATCGGAGTCGGATCAATAACCAGTCTGCAGGTAATCCCTATTTCTGATTGCACAACTCGGTATGATGCAAAATATTGAAATTATGGTAGTTTTTCATATACATATTCCTCAGATAGTAAAGCGCGATGACCGGTGGCAGTTGGCGCTCAATAGTACATAAGATAACAATAACTGTATACATATGTGCCGAACTGTAACAATCAACTGGTAACAGTTCACATGGTTTGAAAGCAGCAAGAGGCAGAACGACTTTTCCGAGCATAAATGGTCCCTGTAGATCTGGAGGAGCCTGGGGCGAGATGGTCCTGGCCTGGTCCCACTATTAGCTCTTCGGTCCAGCAAGTTGGGCACCGCTGGAGCAGCTTCCGGGTGCCGATGTCTGATAGATGTGAGAGGACTGAGTATGGACATTACCCAAACCCAAACCTTTGCGTTTGCGTCGCCTTTTTCGGAACTCGGCAGACCAGCTAAACATGTAGCCCGCTTGAAAGTCAATATTTTATGAAGGGAGTGGGCCCTGGGGCTAGCAATTAGGTACAGCCAAGGAGAGCCTCTGCCAGACACTTAACCCTCGCCCTACGGGGGGGGGGAGGGGGGCTGACAGCCCCCTGTTTTTTTCTTCTTGAAAAACTGTTTGCACATGCGGCACATCTTGCTGAAATTTGCAGTTGCTGAGTTTACAATAATTATACGTATGCTGTAAAAATTTCATTGAAATTGCTTAAGTAGTTTGGGAGATAATCATGTGTTGATGTCATGTTGGTGAATGGCAGTCTCGGATTTCCGAAATTTTGGGTTTTTGACTCCTAAATTTTTTAAAAAAAATGTTTGGAAAAATCACAATCAAAATTTGCAAAGATGTTAGAAAAACCGGAATTTATGTGAGAGAACTGAGTATGGACCTTACCCAAACCAAATTTCAAAGCAATATATCTATTTTTGACTGAGTGACGACTGACGGCTGGCTCCCAAGTGTAAGAAACTCGTGCCGTTATTTTTAATCACTTTTTTGACAAGATACGAACAAATAATTGCCTTTTCTGTATTTCTGAGACAACTGGTCTAGAAACATGCCTTTTTACTTACATTTATCAATTTCTCTTTTTGAGGTTTTCTTACAGAGCAAAATCGCTGTTCTGGACGTGGTCGATCCGAGGTCATCCACTTGACCTGGAAAGTCACCCGTTGACCTGATACCTAAAAATCGCACACTGTTAGATTCCTCTCATGACAGGCAACATGCCGGTTCTTACCGCATTGCTCTAAGTTGCTCGGTTTGGAAGTTAACAGGGGGGCCTGTCAGCCGCACTGCAGAGGGTGTTGATTTCCGCCCCCCCCCCCCCCCCCCCCCCCCCCCCCGCCCAGGTTTTTTTGAAGATGGCGAAAAAACGGCGGCGCCCAGCGCCGCCGGATTGTGGCACACCTGTTAGGACATCAGTTGCGCTCACTTTGAAGAAGAAAAATAGCCTCGGGTCATCTCAGGTCAGGTCACCAGACCAGGTCAAGTGACCACACCTCCAAAAATGTTTGCAGTTGTGCCAAAGCCAGAGTTTTTCACCGATCAGTTTGAAACTTACAGGATGTCATGAGGGCATAAGTACTTACAATTCGTTTATCTCGGAAGTTCGATATCGGTGACCTAAGGTCAGGTCAATTTCGTAACCTCCCCGTAACCTCCCTAACCTATAAGTCGATGGGAAAATATACAAATGCTTCCTATTTCAAGGATATGTATGATATTAGTCCAATTACTTCTGGATCATGCTATTATAGGATATTCTTGATGATCCAAGTGTAAGTTTTGTTCAGTGACCCCTATTGGGTCATTTGAGGTCATGCGAGGTCACAATCACTTTTTTTGTCAATAACTCCAGACATAATTAAGATAGAGAAGTAAACAGACATCAATGTGTTTGTCTCGTCGAGACACGTCTTCCCATATGCAATATGCCCTACTTGACCACATGACCTTGACCTGAGGTCAAATTTTTAAGTTAACTTAACAAAGTCACCATGCATATCATGCGAAGCACCTTGACAAGATCAACACAATGGCGTAAACAGTTTTCCGTTATCTTTATTAAGTAAAAAGTTAATAACGAAAAACGATTTTGAAAAAACTTCATTTTTTTTTCTTTTTTGACCTCTGGAGCCTCAAATATTGACCTGAGATAAAATTTAAGGACACCTTACCGATTGCAAATTTCACTGGCTGGCGTTTGCTTTTTTCCGTTTGTTTCTAACTAGCATAGTTTCTGAGATATATGGGAATTTCCGAAGCGATGTCCTAAAACAGGAATAACTGGAATATTTGACCTTTGATGACCTCTGGTGACCTCAATTTTGACCTGATCTAAAACAATACCGAAATAATTTCGGTAGAACATGTATCAAGCTATCAAATGACGTTTTCCGCTTCTCTCTATGTAGCGTAGTTTTCGAGATCTCGGGGGGGGGGGGTGGTGGAAATCAACCCCCCCCCCCCCCCCCCTACAGTTCGTGTTCGGCGCAAAGCAGTGCGCGGGTTAAGATGCCACTTTGCGATGCGTGGCGACGTCCTTAACCCCATTCCCTGCGGGCGGCCAGCATTACGTTAACCTGCGGGGCAGATTCTGCCCCCCCCCCCCCCCCCCCCCCCCCAGAGATCTCGAGAACCGCTCGGTCGGTTTCGATGGGGAAAACGACATTTGATTCGCCATGACAAGATCTCTTTTTGGACCCCGATTTTTTTCTTCAAAAATAGGGGCCATGGGGTAAAACAAAAATCCGAAAATTTTGGGTGTTTTTTAAAGGTCATTGCGGCCATGTGGCTCGACCGATTGTCATGCTCCAAACGTTTTTGAGCTTCAAATGTACTGGTCTTTAATATATCAAAAGAAAAGAAAAATAATAGGCGTATTCAGGGAATGTAAAATGGGGGGGGGTGATTTTCTGGAGATAAAATATGTGATGTTCGTGATTGTTCGGGACGACATGAACGTCGCATGTGGGCATTATATGCTGTAATTTGTTAAATTTGATATATTGCGCATAGGCGGATCCAGGGGAAAAACATGGGGGGGCACCATGCGCGTAACGCTTTTATCATCTTACTTATTTGAAGTTGGACCTAATTTGAGGGTGGGTATCGCCTCCCATTTTTTATCCTGAGTGCGCCTCTGCCCCAAAAATATGTACAATCCCAGTATCTATGATGCTGATGCATATTGCATTGAAATTGTTTCTGACGCATTGATTGCACTGCAAACCACGAAGGAAGTATGCGCCGCAAAACCGCATTCGTACCCCCCCCCCCCCCAAAAAAAACACGAGCCTGGAACTTCCTCTGCTAGACCGATTTTTTCAAAATTTTGACAACACGCGCCATTGAATTTTGGGAAAAGTCACAAAGTTTCAGGACGCTAGGCGTAACGGTTTAGAAGCGGCAAGGGAAAAACCACCGGGAGGGGCAGAATCTGCCCCCCCCCCCCCCCCCCCGCAGGGAATAGGGTTAACGGGAGACTAACTAGAGACTAACTACACTGAACTGTTCGTGTCCAGAGAATACCGCAAAGCATCATTGAACTAGATATCGGTTGATCATAAATTCGTGGAGTTGGCGCGTGAGGTTGCCGCTACTACATCGAATTAACCATGCCAAAAGCGCCCGTCTCGCTCGTAGGATGTCCGGTCAGGAGAGCCGGTCAGGAGTCCGGTCAGGAGTCTGGTCAGGAGTCCGGTCAGGAGTCCGGTCAGGAGCGCCTTTGACAGATGATCCATGACGCCATAGTATATCTCGTTATCGTCCTGAATCGCTGGACTCTTGACTTAGCAAGACCGTGTTGCGTGGCCATTTTCCATGAACATATAAAGTGCTTACATTGACACGCACTCGTCGGCCACCAAACTGGCAGTCATCCTTTCTATTGTCAATGGAGCGGATACAACGATGCTTAAACGCAGATAATCACCTTTTTCCACAAAAATGGAGTTAGCACCTGAAATCGATAGACGAGACAAAAATATATTGTAAATTTATCACATTTTGCATATAACAATTCCTACAGAGAGATATTTGAAGTCATAGTTGATAAGCGGTCCACGCTTATAATCAGCAAGTATTCGGTAACGAATTAAGTAAATTAGCCTCCCTACGCATTGTTATTTATCATGAAGGTATGCAATATGTTTCCTGCACTCTATCTTTTGCGAATATGTGCCAAACTGTTATGAACAATCAACAATCATTTTAAAAAAGTACATAGAAATCGGAAGTTTAGGTTGGCCCCGGACGGCAACATATATCGTGTCGGCGATTTGTTTAGAAGTGCCCATTCAACAACGTTGAACAGATTGATGCAAAAGCGCCAGATGTTGCGCTTTCCAATAGTGGAGGGAAAATACCGATCATTAATTTTCCCAAACTTCCAACTTTGAATTAGGGAATAATTTTACTTAATTCTTATATTTAGATCACATCATTTTAATGCCATAACGGTAGCCAAGGGAATTGTTGCTAACACAATAAAAAGGTGATTATCTCCCTGTAAGCATAGGCCTCGCCAACGATGCTACACCGGAGCTCGATATATAATGGCCGTTTTCGTCTGATTCTGAATGTGAGAGATCCTGACATACTGTATCGCCTATCTCACCATTCTCAAATTATTTGTGTATGAGAAAGATCGGCTGATCTCGTAATAGCCGCCGTTTTTCTGTCGTCTGAGTCAGACTGATTATTGATTCGACACTGATTGAATCTATTTGAATCGTTGAGTCAAAATTAATTGAATCAAAAAGGTAATTATTTCACGACCAGATATTTTGATTCATGAATCGTGATTGAATCAAAACCTGCAGCAAATCGAGGCTGATTGAATCAAAAGATTTAACGATTCTTAACAATTCAAGTACACTGTAAATTGTGCAAATACATGCAGTCCCAGTGGCTACATTAATTTATACTGAAATACTATTGCTGTGGCAATGTTTTAATGATCATATATATGCATGTTTCCATTTTATTGATTTGACATAAATTCACCTCGTATATTTAAATGTTGAATTAAACGTGAATCGATTAAAATATTTGTTTTGATTCTTTGAATCGGAAGGAATTAATCATACAAATTGTATCCGTGAATCGAACAGTGATGGAATCATTCAGATTCCAAAATGAATCATGATTGAATCGTTCCAAAAAAGTTGAATCAATAACCAGTCTGCGCCTGACCCTGTGTCTGTGTCTGTCTGTCTGTCTGTCTGCAGCAACAAGTCACGGCCACCGCTGAAGGTGGCCGGCACCCCGCAGAGGAAGGGCCCGCGGCCGGCCGGCGAGGCGGGCTCCGCCGCCAAACAGGCCCGCACCGCCTCCCCGCGGCCCCGGCCGGCCAGCCCGGCGGCCAAGGTGGTGCGCACCGCCTCCCCGCGGCCCCGGCCGGCCAGCCCGGCGGCCAAGGTGGTGCGCACCGCCTCACCGCGGCCCCGGCCGGCCAGTCCAGCGACCCTACCGAACCACACGGCGTCACCTCAGCCGCGGCCACTGCCGTCCAGCCCCGACCAGCCGGCACCGGTCGCCGCCGCCGCCGCGCCTTCCGCCCCGCCTGGTCAGCCTGGCAAAGCCCCCGCTCCGCCCGTCAAGCCGGACCCGGCGACGGACACCGGTCCGGCAGCGGCGGCAGCCAATGGCGGGTCTCCTACCACCAGTGCTGCCGCGACGGCCAGGCCGGCCAAGACAGAAGACGCGGCACCGCAGACGCAGACGCCATCGGTGGCGGGTCCGCCGGCGCTGGACCAGCTGTGGAAGTCCTTCACTCCGAACATGTCTGTGGAGTCGATGGCGCTGCTGCTGCAGGAGCAGATGCGGGAGATGCGCGGCCACCTGGTCAGGAAGCTGACCGACACCGGCGGACAGAGCAGTCCGGAGATCGTCAGGTACCTGCGTGGCACGCTCAGGCCAGCAGGGTGGCGCGACGCTGGTCTTATCTTGGCTGTATATCAAACCGGTTATTACGAGCGAGCGCGAAGCGCTCGCTCGTCCTTCCGTGGTATATGGGAAAAATCTGAATACGAGCGGCCCGACCCGGCCTGACCCGATCCGGCCCGGCCCGACCCCACCCGTGGCGACGCTTTTGAGAAGCTCATATCTCTGCAACCACACGTCCGATTTGCAAACGGGCTTCTTTGCTGATCAGTCCCATCCAACCTACCCTGTTTGAGACCAGTGCCGGCTCATGTGGGTGACTACCACTGCGCGTGGCGCGTGCCGCGTGAGGGGTATTACAAAGTGTTTTCTCGCAAAAACTCCGCAACGGCTGGGGAGATTGTGCAAATTTGGCGTGTGTTTAGGAACTCCTCAGCCGCCACTTCCCCACATCTCAGGGGTGGGGTGCCTCTGCACGTGCGCCCCCTTTTTTGTATCTCAGAAACTACTTGCCCGATCGAGTTGAAATTCACCATACATTTCCTTCGCGCTCGCTCGTTCATCGCCAACTACGGCGCCTTACTGGTGTTTTACTATTTGATTATGTAATATGTCTGTTGACTAGATTTGTTTTTAACTCAAAAGTTTGCATCAATGTGTTGCTGTCCATCACTATGGAAGGCACCAGAGTTTTTTTTTTCTTGCGCCGAGTCGTACCTGATTAATCATTTGAGTGGCAGTATGAAAACTGCAATAAATATCAGAGATCGGACGGGTTTTCAGTTTAGAAATGACTGCCATTCTGAATGTTTGGTTGGAGAATGTCTGATTGTGGAGCATGTTGCATGTGTCTGCCTCCAGGTATAGGGAAGAGTTATGCAGGCTTCAGACGGCGTTCGATGACGCCACGAAGCTGCAACGGAAAGCCGAGAAGAAGAAGAGAGGTCCGAAGCCGGACTCTGTCGCCTCCAAACCTTCGTCGGGTGGTAACGCCCCCGGCCGCAAACCTGGCGAGAAGCGGCCCAAAGTGTCACACCCGGGCGCCGGCTCCCAGCAGGGCGCCGCGCCGCCGTCCTCCCAGCCGGGCCGTCCGGCGAGTCCGCAACACCTCCTTCTGAACGGCGTGACGTCATCTGCGGCAGCGGCGCCGGCTGCCAGGGAGGACCGGGCGGCGGCGGCGGCAGCGTCCTCCTCCGCCGGGCCAGTCAAGGACCCGGCCGGCTCGTCAGCCGTCCCCTCAGTCGTCCCCTCGCCGGCAGTTGCTTCTGCCGTCCCTCCTGCAGCTGCTGTTGCTCCCCCTGCCGTCCCTCCTGCCGTTGCTCCTGCCGTTCCTCCTGCCGTTCCTCCTGCCGTTCCTCCTGCCGTTCCTCCTGCCGTTCCTCCTGCCGTTCCTCCTGCCGTTCCTCCTGCCGTTCCTCCTGCCGTTCCTCCTGCCGTTCCTCCTGTCGTTGCTCCTGACGTGCCGTCGGTGGAGACTCCGAGCGTGTCGTCCGGCTTCCAGTTGGAGCTGGAGAAGCTGCGGCAGGGCATGAGCAGCTCGGCGCAGCGCTCACACGAGCAGCGGCAGCAGGAGGTGGTCGCCGCCGACCGCTCGCCGCCGCGCCGCGCCAGTCAGGGTGGTGCAGGGGGTGCCGGCGGGCCGCTGCTGCCCTCCCCGGAGCAGCTGCGAGCGGCCGAGCCCCGCGCACCGCCCGCGCCGCCCCTGCCCGCCGCCGACCGACACCACAGCCCCAAGAAGATCCATCTGTACGGCCGGTCCCAGAGCCAGCCTGCGCCGGCGGCCGGGGCCGAGCTGGCAGAGAACGAGGCTGCGACGGCCGCCGCCGCTACCGCCGCCGCTGCTGCAGCCGCTGAGACGGAGAAGAAGAAACGGTTTCGCGAGATAAACGAGGCTGAGGTGAACGACGCTGTGGCGTCGATCATGGGCGGCAGCGAGGCGGCCGACTTCTCACTGTGTGTCAGCCCGGAACAGCCGACGGCCGGCCGGCGACGGACCAGCTCCGAGTGCGGCCTGCCGGGCATAACGACACCGACACCGACGGCAGCCGACCTGTCGGTGCGCCGGCCGAGCGCCGACAGCCTGTCGGCCGTGCTGGACAGTGTGGTGGAGGGTCGGCTGGCAGCGGGGGACGACGTGGTGAGCGGCAGGCTGCCCAGTGCGGACCGCGGGTCGGCGGTGAGCGGTGCGGTGAGCGGTGCCGGGGCCGGCAGAGTGGCCAGTGGGGACAGTGTCGGGGGCGGCCGGCCGCCCAGCAGGGATGACGCGGGGGCCGGCGGCAGGATGGCCAGCGCGGACAGTACCGGTGCCGCCGGTATGGACGCCATCCTGACCGGCCGCCAGCCCAGCACCGATAGCATGACCAACTTCTTCTCGCCGGGCCTGGAGGAGCGGCGGCCGAGCGGGGACGGCTGGTTGGAGCCGCGCCGTCAGACCCCGCACAGTCCACATCAGCCGGCCGACGACGCGGCCAGGAGCGACCGGCGCTCCAGTCTGACGGACGGACGGCCGCCGCACGCGGCCCCGCCGAGCGAGCCGGCCCCGCCGCCACCTCCACAGCCACATCCACAGCAGCAGCAGCCGGAGTCGCCGGCCGACCAGGGCCTGGACCTGTCGGCCGGCGGCGGCCAGCTGGGCGAGGAACTCGACTGGGTGATGAAGGAGTTGATGAGCTTCAACAACCAGCGCAAGGAGCCGGAACCAGTGCCGGCCTCGCCGCCGGCCCGCAGCAGCATTCTGCAGATGGCGGCGTGCCAGGCGGACATCTTCTCTCCGGAGGCGGCCACGCCGTCGGCCTCGGTGAGCTCGCCGTTCAGCGCGTCCCGCTCGCCGTTCTCGCCGGAGACGCAGCCGGTATCGCCGGCGCGCTCGGCCGCTAGTCTGCAGAGCGCGTACACGCCGTCCCGCTCGGCGGTGCTGGCCGCGTTCGAGGGAGGCGCAGCGCCGCAGCCGCCAGCGTCTCGTCAACAGCACTCCCAGCAGCAGCAGGCGCCGCAGTCTCGGTCGGGCTTCAGTCCTGATTCGTACGGAGGAGGGTTCCGTGCGGGCGGGCCGGCGCCGGCCCGCTCTGTGGCCGGCGGCGGCTCGCCGCTGGCCGCGCGGCCGGAGCCGACGCCGCGCTCCCACGCCCGGCTGGAACATGCGGAGGGCCTGATGGCGCACTTCGCGGCGCGATCCGAGCCGCAGACGTCCCCGCTCAACCCCACGTCGCCGGCGTCACCGCACGGCCGGCAGCCGCGACTCGACTCGGCAGAGCAGCGGCCGGCAGCACAGGGCGGGTTCGCGTCGCATGGCACCGCCCGTCAGGAGCCGCAACTGGGCACTGCCTTCTCCCGGCACGAGCCGGCCCCGAACCACTCCAGTTCCAGGCGGGACTCCAGTTTCAGCCAGCCCAGTCCCCGGCAGGAGTCGCACTTCAGCCAACCGAGTCCCCGCCAGGATTCTCACCTGAATCATCCGAGTCCTCGTCAGGAGCCCCATTTGAAGCACCCGAGTCCCCGCCAAGAGTCACATATGAATCATCCCAGTCCCCGTCAGGATTCTCATTTCAATCAGCCCAGCCCTCACCAAGAGTCTCATCTGACCCACCAAAGCCCTCGTCAAGGCTCCCATCTATCTCATTCCAGTCCCCGCCAGGACTCCCATTTATCCCACTCCAGCTCCCGCCATGACCCTCACCTGTCCCATGAATCATCCCGCCATGATCCTAACCTCAGTCACTCGACCTCCCGCAATGAGCCTGCCCTCAGCCACGGCACCTCTCGCCATGATCCTCATCTGACCCACTCGACCTCGCGACAGGACTCGGGCCTCATCCACGGGACCACGCGCCATGACCTCAGCCACTCCAGCTCCCGTCAGGATCCTCTCGGCCACAACAGCTCCCGTCAGGATCCTCTCAGCCACTCCAGCTCCCGTCAGGATCCTCTCAGCCACTCCAGCTCCCGTCAGGATCCTCTCAGCCACTCCAGCTCCCGTCAGGATCCTCTCAGCCACTCCAGCTCCCGTCAGGATCCTCTCAGCCACTCCAGCTCCCGTCAGGATCCTCTCAGCCACTCCAGCTCCCGTCAGGATCCTCTCAGCCACTCCAGCTCCCGTCAGGATCCTCTCAGCCGCTCCAGCTCCCGTCAGGATCCTCTCAGCCACTCCAGCTCCCGTCAGGATCCTCTCAGCCACTCCAGCTCCCGTCAGGATCCTCTCAGCCACTCCAGCTCCCGCCATGACCTCCATCTGTCCCACGGGACCTCCCGCCATGACCCTCTCAGCCACACCAGCTCCCGCCATGACTCCAGCCTCAGTCACGCCGGCTCTCGGTCTCAGTTCAGCCAGGGCGCGTCCCGGTCTGATCCGCACCTGTCACCGGCCGCCTCCCGGGCCGCCCCGCGGGCCGACCCGCTCGCCCAGTTCGACCAGCCACTGGCGGCGGGCCATGGCCAGTCTCTGTTCCCCGGGTCAGCCTCAGCAGCGGCCTCAGCAGCGGCGGCGGGCCGGCGGCCGTTGCAGAGTCCGCAGCGCAGCAGCGTCTCCCGGCAGGACTCAGTGCCGGGTGTGCCGCCGCCGGCCAGCCAGGCGGCGCTGTTCGGGCCGGCAGAGCCACAGCCGGCCGCGCCGCGGGACGCACTGATGGCGGCGCTGTCGGCAGCGCTCAGAGGCCGCGGTGCCGGGGAGGTGACCGGCCGGACAGCAGCAGCGCCGCCGCCGCCGCCGCCGCCGCGCGGGCACGGCGGGACGTCCGCAGCGGCGGAGAGAGGCTCTGCTGCCAGCGCTGCACAGAGGATACCCTCCTACTACACTGCAGATGGTGAGCCGGGGGCACAGCCGGGAGGGCAGAGCTCCACTGCCTGTCTGTTGTACTCTGTGCGGGGAGGAGGAGGAGCAGTGGTATTTGCAGACAATGATTGTGTTACGTGATGTAAACGCTCCGACTGCAGCATAACCACCACATGGAAGCGACGGCGATCGGTTGATGCGCTGGGCAGTTGCTGCCAAGACTGTCATGCCTCACTAGATCCCGTGTCTCCGTGCCATGCCTGACCCGTCTCCCCGTGTCTCCGTGCCATGCCTGACTCGTCTCCCCGTGTCTCCGTGTCATGACTGAGCCGTCTCCCCATGTCTCCGTGTCATGACTGAGCCGTCTCCCCGTGTCTCCGTGCCATGACTGAGCCGTCTCCCCATGTCTCCGTGTCATGACTGAGCCGTCTCCCCGTGTCTCCGTGCCATGCCTGACTCGTCTCCCGTGTCTCCGTGCCATGACTGACCCGTCTCCCCGTGTCTCCGTGCCATGCCTGACTCGTCTCCCCGTGTATCCGTGTCATAACTGACCCGTCTCCCCGTGTCTCCGTGTCATGACTGACCCGTCTCCCCGTGTCTCCGTGTCATGACTGACCCGTATCGTCTCTCCGTGTCATGACTGACCCGTATCCCCGTGTCTCCGTGTCATGACTGAGCCGTCTCCTCGTGTCTCCGTGTCATGACTGACCCGTCTCACGTGTCTCCGTGTCATGTCTGACCCGTCTCACGTGTCTCCGTGTCATGACTGAGCCGTCTGTGTCATGACTGAGCCGTCTCCCCGTGTCTCCGTGGCATTACTTACCCGTATCCCCGTGTCTCCGTGTCATGACTGACCCGTCTCCCCATGTCTCCGTATCATGACTGACCCGTCTCCCCGTGTCTCCGTGTCATGACTGAGCCGTCTCAGGTGCCTCCGTGTCATGACTGAGCCGTCTCCCCGTGTCTCCGTGTCATGACTGAGCCGTCTCCCCGTGTATCCGTGTCATGACTGACCCGTCTCACGTGTCTCCGTGTCATGTCTGACCCGTCTCACGTGTCTCCGTGTCATAACTGACCCGTATCCCCGTGTCTCCGTGTCATGACTGAGCCGTCTCCCCGTGTCTCCGTGTCATGACTGACCCGTCTCACGTGTCTCCGTGTCATGTCTGACCCGTCTCACGTGTCTCCGTGTCATGACTGAGCCGTCTACCCATGTCTCCGTGTCATGGCTGAGCCATCTCCCCGTGTCTCCGTGGCATTACTTACCCGTATCCCCGTGTCATGACTGAGCCGTCTCCCCGTGTCTCCGTGCCATGACTGAGCCGTTTCCCCGTGTCTCCGTGTCATGACTGACCCGTCTCACCGTGTCTCCGTGTCATGACTGACCCGTCTCCCCATGTATCCGTGTCATGACTGAGCCGTCTCAGGTGCCTCCGTGTCATGACTGACCCGTCTCCCAGTGTCTCCGTGTCAAGACTGACCCGTCTCCCCGTGTCTCCGTGTCATGACTGACCCGTCTCCCCGTGTCTCCGTGCCATGCCTGACCAGTGTCTCCGTGTCTCCGTATCATGATTGACCCATGTCTCGCCGTGTCCCCGTGTCATGACTGACCCGTCTCCCCATGTCTCCGTGTCATGACTGAGCCGTCTCCCCGTGTCTCCGTGTCATGACTGACCCGTCTCCCCGTGTCTCCGTGCCATGCCTGACCCGTGTCTCCGTGTATCCGTATCATGACTGACCCGTCTCAGGTGCCTCCGTGTCATGACTGACCCGTCTCCCCGTGTTTCCGTGTCATGACTGAGCCGTCTCACGTTTATCCGTGTCATGATTGACCCGTGTCTCGCCGTGTCTCCGTGTCATGACTGAGCTGTCTCCCCGTGTCTCCGTGTCATGACTGACCCGTCTCACGTGTCTCCGTGTCATGACTGACCCGTGTCTCGCCGTGTCTCCGTGTCATGACTGAGCGGTCTCCCCGTGTATCCGTGTCATGACTGAGCCGTCTCACGTGTCTCCGTGTCATGACTGACCCGTCTCACGTGTCTCCGTGTCATGACTGACCCGTCTCACGTGTCTCCGTGTCATAATTGACCCGTGTATCGCCGTGTCTCCGTGTCATGACTGAGCGGTCTCACGTGTCTCCGTGTCATGACTGAGCCGTCTCACGTGTCGCTGTGTCATGACTGACCCGTCTCCCCGTGTCTCCGTGTCATGACTGAGCCGTCTGTCAGGTGTCTCCGTGTCATGACTGACCCGTCTCACGTGTCTCCGTGTCATGACTGACCCGTCTCACGTGTCTCCGTGTCATGACTGACCCGTCTCACGTGTCTCCGTGTCATGACTGAGCCGTCTCCCCGTGTCTCCGTGTCATGACTGAGCCGTCTCCCCGTGTCTCCGTGCCATGACTGAGCCGTCTCCCCATGTCTCCGTGTCATGACTGAGCCGTCTCCCCGTGTCTCCGTGTCATGACTGAGCCGTCTCAGGTTCCTCCGTGTCATGACTGACCCGTCTGACGTGTCTCCGTGTCATGACTGACCCGTCTCACGTGTCTCCGTGTCATGACTGACCCGTCTCACGTGTCTCCGTGTCATGACTGAGCCGTCTCCCCGTGTCTCCGTGTCATGACTCAGCCGTCTCAGGTTCCTCCGTGTCATGACTGACCCGTCTCAGGTTCCTCCGTGTCATGACTGACCCGTCTCACGTGTCTCCGTGTCATGACTGACCCGTCTCACGTGTCTCAGTGTCTTGACTGAGCCGTATCACCGTGTCTCCGTGTCATGACTGAGCCGTCTCACGTGTCGCTGTGTCATGACTGACCCGTCTCCCCGTGTCTCCGTGTCATGACTGAGCCGTCTCAGGTGTCTCCGTGTCATGACTGACCCGTCTCACGTGTCTCCGTGTCATGACTGAGCCGTATCACCGTGTCTCCGTGTCATGACTGAGCCGTCTCACCGTGTCTCCGTGTCATGACTGAGCCGTCTCACCGTGTCTCCGTGTCATGACTGAGCCGTTTCACGTGTATCCGTGTCATGGCTGACCCGTGTCTTCGTGTCATGACTGACCCGTGTCTCGCGTGTCATTACTGACCCGTTTCTCCGTGTCATGGCTGATCCGTGTCTTCGTGTCATGGCTGGCCCGTGTCTCCGTGTCATGACTGAGCCGTCTCACGTGTCTCCGTGTCATGGCTGACCCGTGTCTCCGTGTCATGACTGACCCGTCTCCCCGTGTCTCCGTGTCATGACTGACCCGTCTCCCCGTGTCTCCGGCAGCGGCGGCGCCGCGGCGTCAGTCGGTGACGGAGTCGGTCCTCGGCAGCCGGCAGCCGCCCGTCTCCTCGTCCTCAGCGGCGGCGGCCCGGGAGGTGGCGGCGCTCGCCTCCCAGCAGCGCGACTACGCCGGCCTGCTGACACCCTTCCTGACGCCGACGGCGCAGACGCAGCAGTTCCGGCCGCCGACGACGCTCCCCGACATGGCCAGTGTTCAGGTGAGGCTGCCGCTCCCCGACATGGCCAGTGTTCAGGTGAGGCTGCCGCTCCCCGACATGGCCAGGTTCAGGTGAGGCTGCCGCTCTCCGACATGGCCAGTGTTCAGGTGAGGCTGCCGCTCCCCGACATGGCCAGTGTTCAGGTGAGGCTGCCGCTCTCCGACATGGCCAGTGTTCAGGTGAGGCTGCCGCTCCCCGACATGGCCAGTGTTCAGGTGAGGCTGCCGCTCCCCGACATGGCCAGGTTCAGGTGAGGCTGCCGCTCCCCGACATGGCCAGTGTTCAGGTGAGGCTGCCGCTCCCCGACATGGCCAGTGTTCAGGTGAGGCTGCCGCTCTCCGACATGGCCAGTGTTCAGGTGAGGCTGCCGCTCCCCGACATGGTCAGTGTTCAGGTGAGGCTGCCGCTCTCCGACATGGCCAGTGTCCAGTGTTCAGGTGAGGCTGCCGCTCTCCGACATGGCCAGTGTTCAGGTGAGGCTGCCGCTCCCCGACATGGTCAGTGTTCAGGTGAGGCTGCCGCTCTCCGACATGGCCAGTGTCCAGTGTTCAGGTGAGGCTGCCGCTCTCCGACATGGCCAGTGTTCAGGTGAGGCTGCCGCTCCCCGACATGGTCAGTGTTCAGGTGAGGCTGCCGCTCTCCGACATGGCCAGTGTCCAGTGTTCAGGTGAGGCTGCCGCTCTCCGACATGGCCAGTGTTCAGGTGAGGCTGCCGCTCCCCGACATGGTCAGTGTTCAGGTGAGGCTGCCGCTCTCCGACATGGCCAGTGTCCAGTGTTCAGGTGAGGCTGCCGCTCTCCGACATGGCCAGTGTTCAGGTGAGGCTGCCGCTCCCCGACATGGTCAGTGTTCAGGTGAGGCTGCCGCTCTCCGACATGGCCAGTGTCCAGTGTTCAGGTGAGGCTGCCGCTCTCCGACATGGCCAGTGTTCAGGTGAGGCTGCCGCTCCCCGACATGACCAGTGTTCAGGTGAGGCTGCCGCTCTCCGACATGGCCAGTGTTCAGGTGAGGCTGCCGCTCCCCGACATGGCCAGTGTTCAGGTGAGGCTGCCGCTCTCCGACATGGCCAGTGTTCAGGTGAGGCTGCCGCTCCCCGACATGGCCAGTGTTCAGGTGAGGCTGCCGCTCCCCGACATGGCCAGTGTTCAGGTGAGGCTGCCGCTCTCCGACATGGCCAGTGTTCAGGTGAGGCTGCCGCTCCCCGACATGGTCAGTGTTCAGGTGAGGCTGCCGCTCTCCGACATGGCCAGTGTCCAGTGTTCAGGTGAGGCTGCCGCTCTCCGACATGGCCAGTGTTCAGGTGAGGCTGCCGCTCCCCGACATGGCCAGTGTTCAAGTGAGGCTGCCGCTCTCCGACATGGCCAGTGTTCAGTGTTCAGGTGAGGCTGCCGCTCTCCGACATGGCCAGTGTTCAGGTGAGGCTGCCGCTCTCCGACATGGCCAGTGTCCAGTGTTCAGGTGAGGCTGCCGCTCCCCGACATGGCCAGTGTTCAGGTGAGGCTGCCGCTCCCCGACATGGCCAGTGTTCAGGTGAGGCTGCCGCTCTCCGACATGGCCAGTGTTCAGGTGAGGCTGCCGCTCCCCGACATGGTCAGTGTTCAGGTGAGGCTGCCGCTCCCCGACATGGCCAGTGTTCAGGTGAGGCTGCCGCTCTCCGACATGGCCAGTGTTCAGGTGAGGCTGCCGCTCTCCGACATAGCCAGTGTTCAGGTGAGGCTGCCGCTCTCCGACATGGCCAGGTTCAGGTGAGGCTGCCGCTCTCCGACATGGCCAGTGTTCAGGTGAGGCTGCCGCTCTCCGACATGGCCAGGTTCAGGTGAGGCTGCCGCTCTCCGACATGGCCAGTGTTCAGGTGAGGCTGCCGCTCTCCGACATAGCCAGTGTTCAGGTGAGGCTGCCGCTCTCCGACATGGCCAGGTTCAGGTGAGGCTGCCGCTCTCCGACATGGCCAGTGTCCAGGTGAAGCTGGCCGCTCTCCGACATGGCCAGTGTTCAGGTGAGGCTGCCGCTCCCCGACATGGCCAGTGTTCAGGTGAGGCTGCCGCTCTCCGACATGGCCAGTGTCCAGTGTTCAGGTGAGGCTGCCTCTCCCCGACATGGCCAGTGTTCAGGTGAGGCTGACGCTCTCCGACATGGCCAGTGTTCAGGTGAGGCTGCCGCTCCCCGACATGGCCAGGTTCAGACGCGTGGACGCGTGGATCCACGCTGCCCGTGGATCAGACGCGGCCGGGTGACGCTGCCCGGTAGCTGACCTGTCAGACGCTGCCCGGTAGCTGACCTGTCAGACGCGGCCGGGTGACGCTGCCCGGTAGCTGACCTGTCAGACGCGGCCGGGTGACGCTGCCCGGTAGCTGACCTGTCAGACGCGGCCGGGTGACGCTGCCCGGTAGCTGACCTGTCAGACGCGGCCGGGTGACGCTGCCCGGTAGCTGACCTGTCAGACGCGGCCCGGTAGCTGACCTGTCAGACGCGGCCGGGTGACGCTGCCCGGTAGCTGACCTGTCAGACGCTGCCCGGTAGCTGACCTGTCAGACGCGGCCGGGTGACGCTGCCCGGTAGCTGACCTGTCAGACGCGGCCGGGTGACGCTGCCCGGTAGCTGACCTGTCAGACGCGGCCCGGTAGCTGACCTGTCAGACGCGGCCGGGTGACGCTGCCCGGTAGCTGACCTGTCAGACGCTGCCCGGTAGCTGACCTGTCAGACGCGGCCGGGTGACGCTGCCCGGTAGCTGACCTGTCAGACGCGGCCGGGTGACGCTGCCAGGTAGCTGACCTGTCAGACGCGGCCGGGTGACGCTGCCAGGTAGCTGACCTGTCAGACGCGGCCGGGTGACGCTGCCCGGTAGCTGACCTGTCAGACGCGGCCGGGTACGCTGCCCGGTAGCTGACCTGTCAGACGCGGCCGGGTGACGCTGCCCGGTAGCTGACCTGTCAGACGCGGCCGGGTGACGCTGCCCGGTAGCTGACCTGTCAGACGCGGCCGGGTGACGCTGCCCGGTAGCTGACCTGTCAGACGCTGCCCGGTAGCTGACCTGTCAGACGCTGCCCGGTAGCTGACCTGTCAGACGCGGCCGGGTGACGCTGCCCGGTAGCTGACCTGTCAGACGCGGCCGGGTGACGCTGCCCGGTAGCTGACCTGTCAGACGCGGCCGGGTGACGCGGCCCGGTAGCTGACCTGTCAGACGCTGCCCGGTAGCTGACCTGTCAGACGCGGCCGGGTGACGCTGCCCGGTAGCTGACCTGTCAGACGCGGCCGGGTGACGCTGCCCGGTAGCTGACCTGTCAGACGCGGCCGGGTGACGCTGCCCGGTAGCTGACCTGTCAGACGCGGCCGGGTGACGCTGCCCGGTAGCTGACCTGTCAGACGCGGCCGGGTGACGCTGCCCGGTAGCTGACCTGTCAGACGCGGCCGGGTGACGCTGCCAGGTAGCTGACCTGTCAGACGCGGCCGGGTGACGCTGCCCGGTAGCTGACCTGTCAGACGCGGCCGGGTGACGCTGCCCGGTAGCTGACCTGTCAGACGCGGCCGGGTGACGCTGCCAGGTAGCTGACCTGTCAGACGCGGCCGGGTGACGCTGCCCGGTAGCTGACCTGTCAGACGCGGCCGGGTGACGCTGCCCGGTAGCTGACCTGTCAGACGCGGCCGGGTGACGCTGCCCGGTAGCTGACCTGTCAGACGCGGCCGGGTGACGCTGCCCGGTAGCTGACCTGTCAGACGCGGCCGGGTGACGCTGCCCGGTAGCTGACCTGTCAGACGCGGCCCGGTAGCTGACCTGTCAGACGCGGCCCGGTAGCTGACCTGTCAGACGCGGCCGGGTGACGCTGCCCGGTAGCTGACCTGTCAGACGCTGCCCGGTAGCTGACCTGTCAGACGCGGCCGGGTGACGCTGCCCGGTAGCTGACCTGTCAGACGCGGCCCGGTAGCTGACCTGTCAGACGCGGCCCGGTAGCTGACCTGTCAGACGCGGCCGGGTGACGCTGCCCGGTAGCTGACCTGTCAGACGCTGCCCGGTAGCTGACCTGTCAGACGCTGCCCGGTAGCTGACCTGTCAGACGCGGCCGGGTGACGCTGCCCGGTAGCTGACCTGTCAGACGCTGCCCGGTAGCTGACCTGTCAGACGCGGCCGGGTGACGCTGCCCGGTAGCTGACCTGTCAGACGCGGCCGGGTGACGCTGCCCGGTAGCTGACCTGTCAGACGCGGCCGGGTGACGCTGCCCGGTAGCTGACCTGTCAGACGCGGCCGGGTGACGCTGCCCGGTAGCTGACCTGTCAGACGCGGCCGGGTGACGCTGCCAGGTAGCTGACATTATTGACTGTTCGTGCTCTGGAATGGACAGAGACGTACTCTGCTTTGATCGTGTACGGTTAATATTCTTTAGAGGAGATTGTGCTGATGGTTTGACATCCTGTGTCCAGCAGTCGCGTCAGCCGGCCGGCCTGTATCACCAGCAGTTCCTGGACCAGCTGGGAGAGTATGGCGCCTCCTCCGGACACCTCAGCCAGGGTACGTAGAGCCGGCCGGACTACGGATTCAAACAGCATCTGTCGCGTTGTTTTCGGACTGGGAGCATATTGTACAGTCCGCATGCTCGTTCTTAGCCTGGCTGGAAAATATTAAAGTTTCTTTGGTTCACGCAAGCTCACTCTCCGTTTGTAAAACGATATCCGTCTATCGTAATGCTGACGACTTAGGCTGCCACGGGCTACGTGATAATGTAACGTTTACGCTAACCGGTGTTTCTGTCCGTTTCAGACCAGGCGCGGCTGCGTCAGAGGCTGCAACAGGAGCAGCAGCAGCAGCAGCAGCAGCAGCAGCAGCAGGAGCAGCTACAGCAGCTGCAGCAGCAGCTGCGCCAACAGCGCCAACAGCAGCAGGAGCAACAGCGACAGCAGTTTCCGTTCTGAGGCGAACCGGCCGCGCCCAGCCGTCCTCTGTACGTCTCCCAGCGTATGTATATATGTGTGTGTGTGTGCGTGTGTGTTTACGGCGTGTGAACTGTACAGCAGGGTGTACCGTCTCGCGGGCCGCGTCGGCCCCCGCTCAGTTAGACAGGGGTGTGGGCGGCCCGCCCAGTGCCAGAGCCCGCCGACGCCCGGGGGCTGCC
Source organism: Chirona hameri (assembly GCA_036785665.1). Lineage (NCBI taxonomy): Eukaryota > Metazoa > Arthropoda > Thecostraca > Balanomorpha > Balanidae > Chirona > Chirona hameri. The sequence goes on from JAXIVJ010001375.1 coordinate 111,150, forward strand.
TTGCGTCATCTATACAACCGTTTATATGATGCAATACATGTTATTTTGTTGCAAAACTAATCTGGCTTCTGATTGGGGTTGGTGTATCGAGGTTGACTTCAGTCTGAGATGACGGAACTGCTCCATTGACGTAAAACTACACCAATCAAAAACGCTACTCGTGTGGTTTTCGAGCTCAAAGTAACATCGTTCGATGTTGCGGCACACACGTTATTTATTAAATATCACATGAGAAGTGTGCCGACACGTTCGGAGTCTCGTCAACGGCTTCACGTCATCAGGGGCTCTGTAGCGATACTGATTACTGAGACAGTGGCAGCCTGGCGGGCACGTCGACGTCCGCCGCTGGTATCGCAGAAGGGCTCGCGCGTCACTGAGCAGGCAACGCACGGGCACATCAATAGACGGGTCATCGACTACATGCACCGGCCTGTTCGCGGTTCAGTTATCAAGGCAGACAGGTGATATTTCATTACAGACAGCTGAAACAAAACAATAGCTTGTTGATACAAGATGCTATGCGAAACGAAGGACAAATTCCTGATGGAGAGTATCTGGAGAGGAATAGTTTCGACGACTCGATCCGCTCTGTCCCCGCACATGTTATCAGTTCTGGGCAATTGGTCCGCTCTGTCGCGTTATCAGTGCTGTGCCCTCCGTCGCACGGGTACCTCATCGTGCTGCGAGGCGCAGAAGACACACTTCACATACCGGTTTCGTCGGTTCTATCCCTGACTATCCATGGCTCTCTTCAGATCGTTAACGACACTCACAACACAACTAGGAGTCGCCTTCGCTGCCTATCCGGCGACAGCTGATACAGCTGTCTCGCCACACGTCGTCACACGCAGTACCGTCCTAATATCGTCTGTCGGTCGAACTCGCCTCACTCTGTACATAATAAATACCGCCAACAGCAGGCCGCTGGCAGCACCCCGCCCCCACACAGAGATCGGGCGCCATTCACCCCACCACCCACTCACTGATATCCCTGTCCCCGTCCCCCTCTACCCCTGCCCTCTCAGGGCGTGAACAGCTGTTCGTGACTGCGCTGATATCCCTGTCCCCGTCCCCCTCTACCCCTGCCCTCTCAGGGCGTGACCAGCTGCTCGTGGCTGCGCTAATATCCCTGTCCCCGTCCCCCTCTACCCCTACCCTCTCAGGGCGTGAACAGCTGTTCGTGACTGCGCTGATATCCCTGTCCCCGTCCCCCTCTACCCCCTGCCCTCTCAGGGCGTGACCAGCTGCTCGTGGCTGCGCTGGTGGAACACGAACTGGACGCCGGCGTCCCAGGCGGCGCGCAGCAGCGGGTCGGGCAGGTGACGCCGGCCGGCCGCCGCCGCCGCGTGGTGCCACTGTGACAGGTCGCTGCTACAGGTGGCCTCCTCCGGCGGCGGACGGTACTGCACGCCGTTCACGCAGCGAGAGCACTTCATTCTGGCGAGACGGCGGCACAGGTCGGTCAGGGATACGCGGGGCAAGGGTCACGTATACAACGAAGTCGAATCGTCTCAGGGGCGGGTCCAGAAAATCTTCAAGGGGGTCATCAACTGCAGTGGTGTCCCTACATATACCCAAATCTGAAAACTCAACGGATTTGGTCCACTATATTTTGAGGGTGACTCTATTTCAGCTTTTTTTAATTGACAACGTTGGCTATAGGTATTTGCAATATCAGTCGTACCCTTTCTATCATTTAAAGTACCGCGGATGGTGCTAAAATATATCATTTATACGGTCAAGGGCGGCCTCAGACGGCTGATGAAGAATTGAACAAAAGGGAAATGTAGGTTCGTGACCAGTAGCTGGTTTTTTTACGAGCAGTAAATTTTATGCATGCGACAAACTATTATTGCGCCGCGAAGCGGCACCACAAATTGAGGTTTTGAACGGGCTGGAGAACTCATTTTTGCTATTGGAACCAGGATGCAGGGTCAAAACGAGGAAATGTGTCTGGAGCAAAAGGTGGGGTTAAAAAACATGTTGCCCCCCCCCCCCCCATTTAAGGTCAAAGGTGGGGCCATGTCCCCATATCATCCCCCCCCCCCCGGCCGCCAGTGTGTACACACTGTACAGTCTATATTAGACCCTTTTGTACTGGGAAAGAACACCGATTGATTTGCGACGCGTAACGGCGCGGAATATTTTGTTATATTTTGTTTTTGTCTGGATAACTAGGCCAACAAAAAAAAAACGTAAGGTTCTATAATATATATGTATCCGCCCAAGGGGGCCCTCAGAGCCCCTCGAGTCCAATACGTTGTTGCCTCTGGTATAAAGGCACGTTGGTGCCCCTTCATAGCCCAAGGGACGGAAGGCATGAAGGGACATTTTTTGCATAATTTAGCAATTTTAATCTAGCATCATTTAGCGATTGTTTTCACTCCAGCGACCAATGCTTGTGATTTCATGGTGGTACGAGACCATTGTTTTCCCTCCTGGATTCAAGGAGGCACGGTGCCCCGGTGCCTCCCCTTGTCCCAGTGCCGCCTACCGGCACGGTGGTGCCCCTGGTACACCGGCGCCGCCATGGCCCTGCAGTACGCCGGCGTGGTGGTGCCCCTTGGTACACCGGCGCGGTGGTGCCCATGGTGCACCGGCGCGATGGTGCCCATGGTGCACCGGCGCGGTGGTGCCCATGGTGCACCGGCGCGATGGTGCCTATGGTGCACCGGCGCGGTGGTGCCCATGGTGCACCGGCGCGATGGTGCCTATGGTGCACTGGCGCGATGGTGCCCATGGTGCACCGGCGCGATGGTGCCCATGGTGCACCGGCGCGGTGGTGCCCCCACGGCCCAAGGGGGAGGGTCATGATCCCGTGACCCCCCCCCCCCCCCGCCCTGGATCTGCCACTGAATCGTCTTGCCTTATTAGCTTCTTCTATTCCTCAATGATTAGCAATGCAATTGGAAATGAACTAAATTCAGGTCATGATGCCTGGTCGTCTCATACAATCCTCATTCCAATCCCCATATTATCACGTGGCTTTCAGGCCCCTCCTGCCACCATGCTCTGGTCACTGCCCTCCCCTCCGCTGAGCCCCCTCCCACCTCTCGCGACTTCTGAGACCCCACCGACCTGTCGTGCTACCGACGGACCCTGGGATCCTGATCTGGCCACTGAGCTCCGCCCACCTGTCGTGCGTGTCGCAGATGGTGTCCTCGCGCTTGAAGAGCTCCTTCAGCTCGGCCACGCTGAATAGCCGCTGCACGTCCTCCTCGTTATCCACCACGCACGAGCTCAGCGCCTTCTTGTGAGTCTGGCGTTGGAACATCTTCTCCTCGATCGTACCCGCCTGGCGACACGGAACGAGACACATGTCAGCGAGCGATCACCGGCGAAATAGACACCCTTCAGCTGATGGAAACGGCCACGGAAAACTTTACTGAGAGTAGTTGAAAATCTGGGGATGCAGTTATTCCCATCTTTAGCTCGGTAATAATTGACCAGCAAATGCCTACTTCTATGTTCCGGTGGAAGTGTAGTTTCGCACCACTTTGATGTGGTCACGAGACGGGTCAGGGGGGTCCTCCGCGCCACACTCACGGCCAGCAGTCTGTAGATGAAGCAGGGCTTCTTCTGCCCGTCTCTCCAGACTCGGGCCATCGCCTGGTCGTCGTTGGCCGGGTTCCAGTCCGGATCGAACATGACCAGCCGGTTGGCGCCGATCAGGTTCAGCCCGCAGCCGCCCGCCTTGCTGCTCAGCATGAAGATAAACTCCGGCGACGAGACGTTGTTAAACCGCTCCACAATCTGAAAACAGGACCGGCAGAGGGCGGCGGTGATATATAAAGCAAATTGCAGCAAGTTTGAGGTAAACATACACGATAAATTAAAAATAATACGCATTATGTATTTGCTCATTACAATCTTCTGAGATGACATGTGACAAGATTTAATGCATATGTCCGAAAGCTTTCAAGAAGTTGAATACTCGTATACAATATGCTATACCTCTACATCCACTCGTGACATGATTAGTCCGGGAGCAATGCTCACAGAATAGTAAAAAAGCGTCCGCGGATGGGCACGGTCAGGCATACGCTTTGCCCTGCGCAGTGCACCCGTATACAACACCCTGGGTATACTGATCAGGAGGAAGAAAGGGTAGCCGGGTGGGAACGGAGGAGGCGGCGGCGGCGGTACACACCTTGGCGCGCTTCTTGATCGACATGCTGCCGTCGAGCCTGACGAAGCCGTAGCCGCGCATCTGACACAGGGTCTCGAACAGGTCGAGCGTCTTCGTATAGTTGGAGACGAGCACCACCTTATCGCTGGTCTGTGTCTTCACCAGGGCCAGCAGGTAATCCAGCACGGACACCTTCCCCGACAGCTCCGGACGCACGCGTCTGACACACACATAGACAGAGGGAGGGCGTGAGGCGTGAGAACCACGCAGTGTCGACGGGCGCCGGCGCAATATAGGGATGTTATAGCCCTAACTGCATACCTATTATTGGTAATTTATGTTCCTTGCGATGTTCTCTGAATCTGATTTTTGTTTTGTATCCATGTCATTTGTCATCAATGATCATACCTTTAACTTCGTTTGAACTTGAACTCACTTGGTGGTGTGTCCGGTCAGAGCGCACTCACTCGGAGTGTCCGGTCAGAGCGCACTCACTTGGTGGTGTGTCCGGTCAGAGCGAACTCACTTGGTGGTGTGTCCGGTCAGAGCGCACTCACGTGGTGTGTCCGGTCGGAGCGCACTCACTTGGTGGTGTGTCCGGTCAGAGCGCACTCACTTGGTGGTGTGTCCGGTCAGAGCGCACTCACTTGGTGGTGTGTCCGGTCAGAGCGCACTCACTTGATGCTGTGTCCGGTCAGAGAGCACTCACTTGGTGGTGTGTCCGGTCAGAGCGCACTCACTTGGTGGTGTGTCCGGTCAGAGCGCACTCACTTGATGCTGTGTCCGGTCAGAGAGCACTCACTTGGTGGTGTGTCCGGTCAGAGCGCACTCACTTGGTGGTGTGTCCGGTCAGAGCGCACTCACTTGATGCTGTGTCCGGTCAGAGAGCACTCACTTGGTGGTGTGTCCGGTCAGAGCGCACTCACTTGGTGGTGTGTCCGGTCAGAGCGCACTCACTTGATGCTGTGTCCGACTGGTACAAATCACTCACTTGGTGGTGTGTCCGGCCGGGTAGAGCTGCAGCAGGTGTCTCAGCTCGCTGCCCGGCTCTGACAGCTTCTCGTGGATCAGGTCCGGGTGGTTACACAGCTTCTTCAGGATGGTGATGGCCGACAACGACGACTGGGTTGACTTGCCGCCGCCTGGGACACGGCGGGGCAGCACGGGTCAGTTAAGGTCGTCATCGGGTGGCAAGATTACAGCACGGTACACAAGATGGTAGATTCTGCTCAAAGCTTCAATTGAGAGCTGCGTTCACATTACAACACAGATGAACCCAGAAAACTGTGAAGCTGTGAAAACTGTGAATACACAAGCAAACAATACAAATATACAAATTTTGAAAGATAAGTCTCCATGTTTGCATACTTCTCGGTGCACCTCGCCTGCCTGATAGTCAGTATCAGCACCCCACGCGCTGACCACCGGACAGTACTCTGGGTACGTACCCTTGCCGCTGTCGGCCTGCAGACTGCGTCTGACGGCGTCTGACTGTATGAAGGCGTCATACATGGCCAGCTGGCACTCTGTGAGCCGACAGGAGACGACCAGCTCCTGCTTCACCGGCAGGTACTTTGAGAGGATGGCCGCCGTCCGCCGGATGATGCACCTGTCACAGACGGGCACACGGTCAGCTGCTGCTCCTGCTTCACCGGCAGGTGTTTGAACTGCGACGCTGCTCTTCGTGCAGCTCGTGGACCCAGATAGGCGCTACACAACTTCGACGGTTGCCGCGCCCTGAATACAAAATAATAATGGTGTCCCTAGAGCGTTGACTAACCTGTTGACGATGGCCAGCAGCTCCCGCAGTCACCCCGTACTGTGACACGTCCCCCCCCCCCTCCCCCCGGAGCGCCACCTCACCTGTTGACGATGGCCAGCAGCTCCCGCAGTCGCTCGTTGCCCTTCTTATGCTCGTCGTCGGTGGCGTCCGCATCCCGGCCTTGCAGGATCGGCGTCTCGAACTTCCGCTTGAACTCGCTCGCCGTGCCAAGGATGCCCTGTCGGAGACGGCCGCAAACACGGCGGTCAGTGGTGACCAATCAGCCAGGGACGCCTGACACCGCTCATCGCCAATGGAATGCGGTCAGCGCAATGTACGGGACAATTGCGAACACGAGCAGAACCTGCTTATTGATGCACCACAACAACTCTGCAGCTGCGCGGAGTTTGTATAGCCTTTCTCAAACACATCCCGACATGTCCCCAGTTGGAAATCAGCTAACATTACCTGCCCATCAAAGCAGCATTATCTAACGATGTATCGAACTAGCCTCGATAACTCATTACCACCCGTCTGCCGTCCGCGCCTGAAACCCGCCAGCCGCCGCTGTCCGATCTGTCGGCCGCGGCGGCGTCTCCTCACCTCGTTCACGAAGTGCACCAGGCTGAAGTACTCGAGCAGGTCGTTTTGGATCGGCGTGCCGGAGAGCAGCACCCGCCGCCGGCAGTTAAGGCTCATCAGCGCAGAGTACGTCTGGTTCTCGTGGTTCTTCAGACGGTGACCCTGCAGGGCAGGGGACAGGGCGGGGTTACAGTCAGGGCACCGGGGCGGCACACGAGGAGGCACCAGACGTACTCATCAGCGCCGAGTACGTCTGGTTCTCGTGGTTCTTCAGACGGTGACCCTGCAGGGCAGGGGAGGGGACGAGAGCACGGTCAGGTCACCGGGGCGGCACACGGGGACACAGTGATAATCTCGAGTCATAAACAGCCCATCTGGCCTGCCTGAGGTAGGGTCTGAATGTGTGGTCAGTATTCCCCAATAACTGGTAAAAAGTGAGGACATGTCATGTTAACGCATATTGTACATTTCCTAAGCAAACATATTGTAACATTAATCATGATAATTGAAGCATTCCCGAAAATACATTGGCAATCGTTTGGCTGTGGTTTGACCCACGTGTCCGTACTGCTTCTTCAGCCGGCCTGCCACTCTGCGACTGCCCGCTAGTCAGCGCTCACCTCATCGCAGAGCACCATGCCGACCTCGCCCTTGTGCAGCAGGGCGGCGTGGATCCGGAACGCCTCGTATGATATGATCAGGATGGGGTTGACGGGCCGGCGGCCGGTCCGCGCCATGAACCCCTCCAGCCGGCGGACCACCTCCGTCCGGCTGCCGCCGTCCATCGCCAGCGGCGAGACTCGGCCCGACAGCCACTTGTCGATCTCGTTATACCAGTTCTGACGGCGGCGGATAGGGGGGGGGGGGGCGGTGAGGTGCGTGAACAGTGTAGACGAAACAGAAATACACAGCAAATTTACGCTGATAAAAAATACTTTAAATAAAGAGCAGAGTTAAGCTTATATAAGCCCTTAACCCGCGAGTTACTGGGGTATATTTCATAACGCGACTTACTGGGGGGGGGGGGGGGGGCTATTTCCCCCCCCCCCTCGGATCTCCGGAACTACTGGACCGAATGTAAAAATTCAAACGGCATTCGATAGCCCTGGGAAATTTATCGATGGAAACATAATATTGTTGACCTCGGGGTCCGATGACGTCACAGGTCAGGTCAAGTACAAAATGTTTGACCGTGTCAAAAGGTCTCGATGGATGGAATTGTCGCGCAAAATTGAGATATTAAACGCATAAGCTGTCGATAAATCGGTATGATTCGTGTGTCTGACACTTCTAAGTACCTTTCTAAGCTGTTTATGACCTTGGGTCAGGTCAAGGTCATCCGAGGTCACGGGGTCAAACTGCAGATTACGGTCATTAGGCGTGTAACACATGTTCATGGGTTTGTTTTTCGTCTAGAACGCGTAAATGACCTTAGAACATTGTTTGTTGCATATAAATAGAAGTAAAAAGTAAAAATGGAAATGCGTTTTTTATGCATAGTAATGCCGTGAGAGGTGGTCGATTTTTGTCATTTAAAGGTCATAACTCATCATTTTTGCAGATATCGACTTCAAATTTGGTACACATATTCACCGCACACGTCTTGATCACATATATTCCGGTTTTTGGATAATTCTGATTTTTTCTTGAAAATTTTGTTTTAAAAAAATGTATTTGGATTTCTCAAAATTTTGAATTAAAAAACTCAAAAATCCGAGATAGCAGTTTGATAGCCCGGTCTATTGTCAGTAATTTTATTTAAGACAATTAAGTTTATCTCAAACATCGTACCTTTGACAGCGTTTTCCGCAAATGATTATTTTGCAACAAAAACCGAAGAACATGACGTCACTGACGTCATTCCCGGTTGACCTATCATAACCTCATACTTTTCCTTTTGCCAACATGTGAAGAATGAGAGAAGGTACTGCAAGTTTGGTGACGATACCGGTGTTCGTTTAGGAGTTATTGCAAAATAACGGGAGGGGGGGGGGCAAAAAATAGCCCCCCCCCCCCCCCCCCCCCCCCCCCCCCAGTAAGTCGCGGGTTATATGAAAATTGAATGACCTTCCCTCGAAATTAAAATGCAAAAAGTTCGAAAGAAATAAAAAGAAAAAAGTTTTTTCTCTCATTTTCCATTTTTCCCATTTTAAATTTGAGGAAAGGTCATTCAATTTTCATATTAATCTGTCTAAATGTTCCTCGCACAATCACTGAGAAACCCAAGTATTATATAAGCCTTCACTCTGTACGTGCAACTAAAAGCTGGCAGCTTCGTAAACCAGCACAGGGTCGAAGCAAACCCTCATCATATAACAACACTAAATCAGCACGGCCTGCAAGCTCGGTGCGATCCCTGAGACCAGCCTGCACGTCGGCAGCCTCCTGACCTTTCCCAGAGTCTGACCCAAGGCCGCTTGACTCCTCCCCATCCCCTCCCCTCCACCTTACCTTGACCAGACTGCTGGGCGTGACCACGATGCAGCGGTCGATCTCGGGCCGGCACTCGGGGCTCTGCCGCAGCAGCGTCCAGATCAGCGTGATGCACTGCAGCGTCTTCCCCAGGCCCATCTCGTCGCCCATGATGCAGCCGAAGCTGCCCTCGATCCGCCGGCCGGTCACGCAGTCGTACATGAATTTGACGCCCTGGAGAACACGAGTGTGTGAACTTGAGGCCATAGAGAACATGAGTGTGTCAATTTGACGACCTGGAGAACATGAGTGTGTCAACTTGATGACCTGGAGAACATGAGTGTGTGAACTTGACGACCTGGAGAACATGAGGGTGTAAACTTGACGCTCTGGAGAACATTAGTGTGTCAACTTGACGCTCTGGAGAACATGAGTGTGTCAACTTGACGCTCTGGAGAACATGAGTGTGTGAACTTGACGACCTGGAGAACATGAGTGTCAACTTGACGCTCTGGAGAACATGAGTGTGTGAACTTGACGCTCTGGAGAACATGAGTGTGTCAACTTGACGCTCTGGAGAACACGAGTGTGTCAACTTGACGCTCTGGAGAACATGAGTGTGTGAACTTGACGCTCTGGAGAACATGAGTGTCAACTTGACGCTCTGGAGAACATGAGGATGTAAACTTGACGCTCTGGAGAACATTAGTGTGTCAACTTGACGCTCTGGAGAACATGAGTGTGTCAACTTGACGCTCTGGAGAACATGAGTGTGTGAACTTGACGACCTGGAGAACATGAGTGTCAACTTGACGCTCTGGAGAACATGAGTGTGTGAACTTGACGCTCTGGAGAACATGAGTGTGTGAACTTGACGCTCTGGAGAACATGAGTGTCAACTTGACGCTCTGGAGAACATGAGTGTGTGAACTTGACGCTCTGGAGAACATGAGTGTGTGAACTTGACGACCTAAAGAACATGAGTGTGTAAACGTGACGCTCTGTATAACATGAGTGTGTCAACTTGACGCTCTGGAGAACATGAGTTGACGCCCTGGAGAACATGAGTGTGTGAACTTGACGCCCTAGAGAACATGAGTGTCAACTTGACGCCCTGGAGAACATGAGTGTGTGAACGTGACGCTCCGGAGAACATGAGTGTGTGAACTTGAGGCCATAGAGAACATGAGTGTGTCAACTTGACGCTCTGGAGAACATGAGTTGACGCCCTGGAGAACATGAGTGTGTGAACTTGACGCCCTGGCGGATACGGGAATATAAACTCGACACCCTGGCTGGCGGAATGAGGGAAGGGACCAGGAACTGGCTCGTCACGCATGGATGCGAGCCTCTGACGTTATGACCGACTATGGGGCGGTTTGTGTCACATTGCGGTTTACGATAGCGCAGCTGCTGCTACCATATGCTGTCCGGTGCGGGGATAGTCATTAACTGGTCGAGAATACGAGCATGTGATCCTGACGCTCTAGGAAAGCGGAAGACCATATAGTCAGCAGGAAGAGACCCGTATGCGACACCAGTCAGTCCCCTGCTGGCGTGACCACCAGGGGGCTGCAGGAGCGCTTAGCGCGCCCCTCGCTCCCCTGTCACGCGTGCCTGTCTGGAGGTCCGGCCGCTACTCACCTCCCGCTGGTGAGGTCCCTCGCTCCCGTCCCGCGTGCCTGTCTGGAGGGCCGGCCGCTACTCACCTCCCGCTGGTGAGGTCCCTCGCTCCCGTCCCGCGTGCCTGTCTGGAGGGCCGGCCGCTACTCACCTCCCGCTGGTGAGGCCCCTCGCTCCCCTGTCACGCGTGCCTGTCTGGAGAGCCGGCGGGCTACTCACCTCCCGCTGGTGAGGTCGCAGCACGGCGCTCAGGACAGGGTCCACCACCACGTGCACCGGCTGCTTGTCCCTGCAACAGGAAAGTACGGTTTCTTTAGAAATGTTGGATAATGATGATTGGGGTTTTAGGGCGCACCGACTGCTTTTGGTTACTTGGCGCCCATTAGAAATGTTGGCAATGAGCATGAGAAGTGTATGTGGTGACAACGTGCAACATTCGCTGAATATTAAGACCATATGCTACCAAGAACTGAACTGTAAGAATAAAATCAAAGCACATTCAAAAGATATCCACACAGAAAGGATATTCACATTGAATCAAATGTGTTGAAATGCTCGCTGCTGGCTTGACAGCCTGAACTCAATCACTGGATGCCACACCATACTGTGATAAAACTGGGTGTTAGTGGGACACCCCGCCTGCCCTCCATTCCCCCGCCAATGACTGACGGCTGCGCGGTGAGCTGGTCATGCTGGCTGAGCGGCGGCGGGCTGTACAGCACCAGCGCGCCGGGCTCGTCCGGGTCGTGCAGTGGCTGGCGCGCGCCCGTCCTCCGCACCCCGAGCCGGCGGTCCGACAGACGCGGGCCCTGGTAACTCGGGATCGGAATCTTAAACGGCCGGGACAGGATCTTACGCAGCAGCGCCTCCTGCCGACAGAACACAAGCACAATAGTGTACAAGAGGAAACGCTTCCCGCAGCATGGTAGTTTTACATTAAGTCAAATATATTTTTATTCATTAGACTGAAATAAAGCTTGTATACTTTGAAGAGCAAACCCTAATATTCCAGTCATTTGATACAGCTTCCGTGATATGAAACTAGCTACTTCATCGCGGTCAATTTACACGAGTGAGAGCACTGGATGATTGAAGACTGCGGAGCATAACGGCAGGAACACTGGTGGTGATTCCTAATAACTCCTGAAGACAGAAGCCAATGATTCATAATTATCTGACTCGGACACCTGGCCTATGTGACGGTGACAACCGGCTTGTCGATCCCCACTGCGATTGTGCCTCAGACCCCAGTCTGGTGACTCACATAGTCTGAGACGGGCCCGGCCGACGGGCTGCCGAGCGCCACGTTGATCGGTCTCAGCGGCGAGCGGACCACGTCCCCGCCACCTTCGGTCAGCGCCGGGCTGCTTCCTGACGGAGCGGCCGGAGCCGGGATCCTCGGGGCGCCGCTTCAGCGCCGAGAACTGACTCGGCGCCAAACTCCGCCGCTGGGGAACAGGGTCAGGTTAACCTGTCAGTACAAACTCCGCCTCTGGGGAACAGGGCAGGTTAACCTGTCAGTACAAACTCCGCCTCTGGGGACAGGGCAGGTTAACCTGTCAGTACAAACTCGCCTCTGGGGAACAGGGCAGGTTAACCTGTCAGTACAAACTCCGCCGCTGGGGAACAGGGTAGGTTAACCTGTCAGTACAAACTCCGCCGCTGGGGAACAGGGCAGGTTAACCTGTCAGTATAAACTCCGCCGCTGGGGAACAGGGCAGGTTAACCTGTCAGTACAAACTCCGCCGCTGGGGAACAGGGTAGGTTAACCTGTCAGTACAAACTCCGCCTCTGGGGAACAGGTGTAGGTTAACCTGTCAGTGCAAACTCCGCCGCTGGGAACAGGGCTAGGTTACCTGGTCAGTAGCAAAACTCCGCCTTGGGGAACAGGTAGGTTAACCTGTCAGTACAAACTCCGCCTCTGGGGAACAGGGTAGGTTAACCTGTCAGTACAAACCTCCGCCGCTGGGGATCAGGGTAGGTACTGTAGACAGGTACAGGGGTCTTACTGCCTGTGTAACCCGCTCTGATATCCACCTGATGGAGGAGAGCGAGAGAGCGAGAGAGCGAGGAGAGCGAGAGAGCGAGAGAGCGAGAGAGCGAGAGAGCGAGAGCGCGAGTGCGCGAGAGCGCGAGAGCGAGAGCGAGAGCGAGAAGCGAGTGCGAGGGCGGAGGGCGAGAAGAGAACGAGAGAGGACCGAGAGGAGAGAGAGGAGAGAGAGAGAGAGAAGGAGAGAGAGATGAGGAGAGAGAGGAGAGAGAGAAGAGAGAGGACGAGGAGAGAGAGAGAGAGAGAGAGAGAGAAGAGAGACGAGAGGAGAGAGAGAGAGAGAGGAGAGAGAGCGAGAGATGAGAGAGAGAGAGATGAGAGAGAGAGAGAGCGAGCGAGAGAGAGAGAGAGAGGAGAGAGAGAGAGAGAGAAGGAGAGAGAGAGAGAGAGAGCGAGCGAGCGGAGCGAGAACGAGAGAGAAGAGAGAGAGAGAGAGAGAGAGACGGGAGAGAGAGGAAAGAGGAGAGAGAGAGAAGAGCCGCTGGGGGGAACAGGGTAGGTTAACCCTGTCAGTACAGAGTAAACAGGGGGTCTACTGCCTGTGTTAACCCGACTCTGATATCCACCTGATGGATCGAGAGCGAGGAGAGCGAGAGCGGAGAAGGCGAGAGCGAGAGGCGAGAGCGAGAGCGAGAGCGAGAGCGAGAGCGAGGCGGAGAGCGAGTGCGAGTTGCGAGTGCGAGGGCGAGGGGCGAGGGCGAGGCGAGGGCCGAGGGCGAGGGCGGAGAGAGGAGAGGAGATGAGAGAGAGAGAGAGAGAGAGAGAGAGAGAGATGAATTTCATGATCCAGCCGTCATGCCTGTCGAAGAGCATTTTCGGTGCAACAGAACCGGTTGGACACACGCTGACCCTGCAATCCAACTGTGCAATTCCTGGCAAGCAACATAAATTAGAAGTAAACATCCAGGTGTGTTTAGGCAAAACATTAATAAAATTCCCCAATAGGGTCCACCCCTATCCTGACATCACCTGGCCTTCAATGTGACCATTCCCACTAGTTGCATGTCACCCAAGGTCAGTTGCATTTAGCAATTGCCACCAGGCACCAGCCTATACTTAAAATAACATTCACACATGATCGAGCCACTGGCATACGGGGGTCAGGTCCACAATTTGGATGAGCGCAGTGCCATGACAATGAATTCATTGTTATGTTATGTTACTTAAGGTTAGTGAGGCACCATAATGTAGGTCATTTAGTCTTGGTAGGCCCATCATAGGCCCTAGGTAGGCCCCATCATAAAAGGGTTAAAGACCAGGGCTGCCGTGCAAAGAAAATAAACATGTATGTCAATCGCCGAAAACCGTGACATACGTGGTTCTTCCCTTTGCACGGCAGAGGGTAGGCTCCGGGCGAGAATGTAGAATTTTAGCTCTCTTACTGCTGAAATGGGGCTTTTAATGACTAGAATCAGAATGGGACCTCTTTATTCCCATCCTCCATCTGAAAGTGGGTAATAGGGTGTAAATAATTACTACCTGCAGATGCTGCAGACACATCCAAACACCAGACGTTTCATGCTATGGCATTCTTTAGAGGTTATCATCTACATACAAAAATAGCATGACAAGTCTGGTGTTGACATTTCAAGCATCCCTGTGGTTGTTTTACCCTACCAACATGCATTACATGGATGTCAGTGTTGATGTCACCTACTGAAAGTTAAGCCCAGGCTACACTATATGTGATTGTCCCGCAAATCACATGCATGGTCTCCCGTGTTTCCAGAACTTCTGTGACGTCAGGGATCTGCTGATCACACAAATAACACAAGGAAAATGGAATTAAACCACTACATCTTTGTAATGGATAAACCACTGTATAATATCTACTGCTTTAAACACAAGTTCCCAACACTCACCAATTTGCTCCAATGCTTCTCCATTCATCTTCCACCATGATACACAGCACAAATGATTCAGGTTTAGGTCTATTATACACTACAATACACACAATCAAGCAAAATGATAGAAACCCTGCATCTCACAATCTTGGAAAGGATGCAAAGAAGTTCAGAATTCTTAACCTTATTGTGTCTTTTCCTAGACGTGTCTGCAGAATTTCCTTGACGTTTCATCCAAGATTGTGAGATATGCCAGTGTAGCTCACCCAATGCATTTACTATCAGCTGAACTTGTTCTGTCAGCACATTTCATGCAAATCCGCTCTCAGATAACATGTGCATGATTTTAAGGAAATCACACATAGTGTAGCCAAGGCTTCAGGGGATACACAGGCATTCTGAAGGTGATTCTTTCCTGTGCAATGCCCAATAGGCCTAACATTAAAATCAGAAAAGGTTGGGGACTTTTCCACCGCCCCCCTCGTTACACCACCACATTGCAAACCCCATGGGCATTGTAAGTGTGGGGGGACGGATGGGGGACATGTCCACCCAACATTTTGATTTTAACATTATGTGTATGAGCGTTGCATGGAAAGAATCAACTTAAGAATGCCTGTCGCCCCCAACTTTCAGAAAATTGGCAGAGCCCTCGCCCATGTTGGATATTGACATGCTGCATTCCTTCATCTTACCATCACTATAAAATGAAGATGTTGCAAGAAAATCTGCAATCACTGAACTTGGGAATTTAACTTTCCTACACACATCAAGCAATTTAATTGATTTGTTGACTCATGGTGACTGCAAATTGCAACTAAAGTAAAACCGTGTATGACTTAAAACTGGTCAAACGCATATAATCAGTCATAACGGGCATGAAAAAGAAAAGTTTAACTGGAAGAGAAATGTCCACTTAACAGTTCGGATCAAATAATTATTAGTAGTATTATATGTCCTCATATATATTGACATTAATTAACTCTAGTGGGCGCCAATATGTGTTTCTAATTTATGATGCGCAGTTTTAAATATACGTAATATATGACGTTTTTAGTTTGTATGTGAAAATATCATAATTTCTTCTTTTTTTTTAATTGTGAAGGATAATTAAAAAGACTGAATTTTTCCAAATGGGTGTGACTATTTTTTGCTTCCACATATGTACGACAGGAAAGATTTGCATTATATTCATATTGAAAGAAATACAATATAACAAACATATCCTTACATATACTAACATACTCAGACGTACTGAATATACTCAAAACTATTATATATTCGTAGCGGTAAGCTGATCTTTATTAAATAATCCACAAAATAATAAATTAAAAGCACGTGATGTCATTTTAGCTGACATTTTTGTCGACTATACTCGTCCTCTGCGACCAACCGTTTTGTTTACTTGGAACCTTGATGATACACAAAGCTCGTCGCGTGCCTTTTCGCTCCCCGCGGGAGTGTCTGACTGTGTTGGACGTTCCGAGAAAGATCGATACAGTAAAACTCCTTTATCTATATGTTATGATTTCTTGAACTAGGAAATATGAAGTAAGATGGAAATGTGTTGTATTTACATTGTATATCTATATTTCCATTGAATTCAAATTACACCAACATTGATGCGGCATGGTAAGCCAAAGTGGGACTAGTTGAAATTGTCAACAGTGCAAAGTACGCATATATTTGCACTATCATGAGTTTAAAACTTATTTATTATTTGGATGGCTGACATGATGGACATTATTGTCAAAAGTTGTGTTAAAATGATCAATAACATGCCAAATATGTATTTTAGTGGTCAAATGAATAATTAAAATAGACTATTTTAATTATTCATTTGACCACTAAAATACATATTTGGCATGTTATTGATCATTTTAACACAACTTTTGACAACAGTTTAAAACTTGATTGCCTTGATGCTCTTAACCATTGTTTCTTTTCCAAAACATTCAGTTCCAAACTTGCAGAGAGTTAATGGGAGCCAGCACATATTGACATTGAAGTTCAGTTGGGTAAACTGAGGGAGCAAATACAAACATAGATCGGTCAATACATATATCGTTTATGTCCATACTAGGGCATACTTAAAATGCCAATATCGAAGTTACAAAGTGATGAATTGGGGTTAGAACCACAAGAGTGCCAAGGAAGGCATTAAACTGTTCTCAGTACATGTAAAGCAAACTATCAAAAGTTTCTTTTGGCTTTCATTAATTCAGATTCTGCTATCTAAATATTAATTTTGCATAGGGTCAAATTCTGGCAGCAATCAATATTTAGATTGCACAAACAGATGGTTGATCAAAGTGTAAATTGCCAACCAGGTGGCTAATCCAAATTTAGATTGCACAAGCAGCTGGCTAATCCCAATGCATTATATTTGCTTCCAAGGAAGCCAAAGTAAGATTGTGCAGGCTCTAAGGACAAAAATAATTGATAGTTATTCATGCACTTCATCTTGAAAATAAAAATATCAATATTGTGTTTATGGCCTTTTTCTGTGGTTATGGCATGTTTGAAAGTGAGAATGTACCTTATGGTATGTTATGTTATGGATGGTATGGTAGAGATGGTATGGTATTTTATGGCATGTTTGAAAGTGAGAATGTATTTTTGATCAGTTGATCAAAAAAAAATCAAAAATGTATCTAAGCAGATTGAGGAAAACCTCAACCACCTGGCTAGTGATTGAAGTTGGTGGAGAAAGTTAACATTAGGTGACAACAGATTTGGTGCACTGTCACAGGGTGCCACTCTTAGTGGCACCCAGTCCAATGTTCATGCTATTTCAATTTTGTTAAGGAATCTCCACTATCTGGTTCCATACACTGTTCCACCACACCTAATCTGGCAGGACAAAAACCTCTTCCAGATTGGTATGAAATCATGTGAACAGGCACAATCTCATTGTGCTCTGCAGTTATGCTGCATGATATAATATGATGATGATACAAATGATAGATCAAGTTGTGTATGTATTCTAGCCAATACTATGCCAGTTATGTGGCTGCTATAGCCAGTACTATAACACCCACATACGTTTATCATATGCCAGTACTATTTCTCACTTGTAATGTTAAAAACAATGCAAGGTTGGATAGAGGCTAACACCCAGTTGCTCTGTAATCCTGCCCTTGACTCCACCCACCACTCGCAACTGACTGGTCACAGATTGGGCATTGGTGGCTCCAAGTCTGCCAGGGCAGAGCTAAGCTCTGATGTCAGAGTCAGGGGTGTGACACTGCTTGAGCGCTATATAGGCCGCCTCGTCGGTGCTGACAAAACATGATTTGATGTCACTGGCCGCTGAGCGCTGTACCAATCAAATTGCAAGATTTCAGCTAGCAATAGTGCAATAGTTGAAATTGAGCAGTCTGTTGGTGGCGATTGTTGTGCGGTCAGTGTCCCAAAATTTAATCTTTGCTTGGGTGTCAGAGTGTAAAATTTGAGCCCCAAAAGACCATGAGAGTGGAAAATTATGTACAAAATGGTACAATATTGATTTGTTTTTAAAGCAGTAGCTTTCATGGAAATCATGCATTTCTGTTAACCCGCGCACTGTAGGGGCTTTGCGCCGAACACGAACTGCAGGGGGGTTGATTTCCGCCCCCCCCCCCCCTGAGATCTCGAAAACTACGCTACGTAGCGAAAAGCGGAAAACGGCATTTGATAGCTTCATACATGTTCTATCGAAAGTATTTCAGTATTGTTTTAGGTCAGGTCAAAATTAAGGTCACCAGAGGTCATCAAAGGTCAAATTTTCCAGTTTTTTCCTGTTTTAGGACATCGCTCCAGAAATTCCCATATATCTAAAAAACTATGCTAGTTAGAAACAAACCTAAAAAAGCAAACGCCAGCCAGTAAAATGTGCAATCGCTAAGGTGTCCTCAAATTTGATCTCAGGTCAATGTTTGAGGCTCCAGAGGTCAAAAAAGGGGAAAAATTACGTTTTTTTGCTAAATTGTTTTTCGCTATTAACTTTTTATGTAATAAAGATAACGGAAAACTGTTTACGCCATTGTGTTTATCTTGTCAAGGCGCTTTGAATGATGTGCATGGTGACCTTGTTAAGTTAACTTAAAAATTTGACCTCAGGTCAAGGTCAAGTGGTGACCCAAGTATGGCATGTTGCATATGAAAAGACGTGTCACGACGAGACAAACACATTGATGTCTGTTTCACTCCTCTATCTTTATTATGTTGGGAGTTATTGACAAAAAAGTGATGGTGACCTCGCATGACCTCAAATGACCCAATAGGGATCACTGAACAAAACTTACACTTGGATCATCAAGAATATCCTATAATAACATGATCCAGAAGTAATTGGACTAATATCATGCATATCCTTAGCATTTGTATATTTCCCATTGACTTATTATGGGGAGGCTACGAAATTGACCTGACCTTAGGTCACCGGTATCAAAATTCCGAGATAAACGAATTGTAAGTACTTATGCCCTCATGACATTCTGTAAGTTTCAAACTGATCAGTGAAAACTCTGGCTTTGGCACAACTGCAAACATTTTTGGAGGTGGGGTCACTTGACCTGGTCTGGTGACCTGACCTGAGATGACCCGAGGTTATTTTTTTTTGCAAAGTGTGCGCAATTGATGTCCTGACAGGTGTGCGAAAACCCGGCGGCGCTGCGCGCCGCTGTTCTTTCGCTATCTTTGAAAAACCTGAGGGGTGCGGAAATCACCCCCCCCCCCCCTCCCCTGCAGTGCGCGGGTTAATATAGATAGGGAATTAATATTAACCCGCGCACTGCAGGGGGTTTCCGCCGAATACGAACTGCAAGGCGATACAGGGTTTCCGCCAAATACGAACGCTGAATACGAACTGCATTCCCCCCCCCCCCCCCCGTGAGATCTCTAAAACTACGCTACGTAGCGACAAGCGGAAAACAGCGTTTGATAGCTTGATACAAGTTCTATCGAAAGTATTGCAGTATGTTGTAGTTCAGGTCAAAATTGAGGTCACCAGAGGTCATCAAAGGTCAAATTTTCCAGTTTTGTTTCTCTCCTGTTTTGGGACTTCGCTCCAGAAATTCATATGTATATATATATATATATATATATATATATATATATCGAAAACTATGCTAGCTAGAAAAAAAAACTGAAACAAAAACGATCGCCAGCCAGTGAAATTTGCAATCGGTATGGTGTCCTCAAATTTGCTTGTTGCAAAGCTTGTTGCGCAGGTCCTGACCAACCGGCTATTACGAAACTAATTCAACCGGCTATTACGAAACTAATTGAATGTATCGTTCAACAACAACTTACTGAATACCTTGATCAGCACAAATTAATAGCCGATGCCCAGCATGGTTATAGGAAAAGATATTCCACCGAAACGGCCTTGCACGCCGTGACTGATTCGGCACTGCAAGCCATGGACGAAGACAAAATTTCGATCCTTGTTCTTCTATATTTGTCCAAATGCTTCGACGTAGTACCCCATTCCCAAATTACTTGAAAAGCTGTCACTTTATGGGATCGACACTGCATGGTTCTGCAGTTACCTGGAAGGACACACGCAGCAGGTACGGCTGCCGGCGGCGGGGCAGTTCACTGGTTTCAGCCGAGCTGGAAGCGTACCAGCTGTAGCCAGCCAGCCGTCAAAAACCAGGAACGTTCCCATTGGGGTTTTCCAAGGGGGTGCCCTGTCCTGCACCCTCTACCTGCTGTACGCCAATGACCTGAGCCTGTGTGTCGGTGAGGGAGTTAGCATAATTCAGTATGTAGACGATACGCAGATCTTGGTTAGCGGCAAGAAGCGGGACTTGCCGAGCCTCATTGAGCGCATGGAAACTGCACTTGCGGCTTTGTTCCTTTGGTTTTGCTCCAACGGCATGAAAGTTAATGCCCAGAAAATCCAGATGATCGTCCTTGGCACTCCGGCAATGCTCCGTGACCTTCCCTCAGTTTAGCCAAATTTTGGCGGCACCACTGTGACTGAATCACGCGCGGTAAAAAAAACTTAGGGCTAGTAATTGACAGATCACTAAATTTTCAAACACACGTCGACACCATTACTAGAAAATGCACAGTCGTACTTATCACGCTTGGTCATGCTCGTTATGTTATACCCGGCCAAGCACTGAAGGTCATAGTAGAATTGCTTGTACTGTCCGTCGTAAGATACTGTTTGTCTGTTTATGGATCGTGTGGAACCAACCAAGTGCGAAGAATCCAGAAAATTGTGAATGTTTGTGCCCGAGTAGTAACCGGTAGGCGACGCAATGAACATGTATCGGATGCCATTAGACTGTTAGGATGGCTTAAGGCAGAGCAACTCATATATTTTCACACGATATGTGCTGTGGAGCGTGTTATCTTGAATCAGGAGCCTGCATGTTTGAGTCATACAATCGGTCCGCGTGCCATTGATGTCCATGAACATGACACGCGTCGTGCTAGAAACTGGACGTTGCCACGCATACGCACCGAGTCCGGCCGACGAAGGCTATGCTACCGTGGTGTTTCTCTTCTGAACACACGTCTGGATCCTACCGCCCCCAGCTTTCGTACCACTTTGAAGGCTGCCATGAGAGCTGATGGTACCTGATGTTTAGATGTGAGTGCAGATCTGCCACTGTCTATCTCGTCTTATAGTGCGTGTGTGTGTGCTTTTAATTGAGTGTATTTTAGTATGCCTGTTTAAGTGTTTTGCTCCTCAACCTTAGTGTTGTCCCCACTGTTTTAGAAATATGACGTGAAAGGGTGAAAAGCCACGATTATATAGGTACGTGAATCTTTTTCGAATAAACTGGTATCTGGTATCTGGTATCACCACCCGGTCGCGCAATTCCTGGCGTCCGGCAGAATTTAGAGACGAAAGTTCTACGTGCCCGATATACTTGGACACGGTCCGCCCCGCCCTCTGACGTCACCTGACCTTAGGGCGACCGCTGCCACCGGCCGCCGGCCGCCGGCCATCCCAGTCAGGAGCAAATAGCGAGCGCCGAAGCGACTCGAACGCGGGCTGCCACTACCGGGATAGGTCAGAAGTAGAGTTGCAAATTGCAGGACCACAGAGCCGGCGCTGGGCCCAAATTCAGGGCCGGCGTGCCTGAAGCTGTGTCTGAACTCAGGCTTGCCGGTCTCATGCCGGGCTCAGCACAAGTTATCAATTAAAAAAATTAAATAAATAGAAATAAATATTGGCAGAAGTCAGAACATGCTTAAAGATCATGATAAATTGAGAAGAAAACAAATATACAACAGTAAAACACCATTATAACACATAACAGTGTTACAGCTTACAAATTAAAAGTGATAACTAGTACAAACTAGTAAGGATTAAGGAGTGGACACACCAGTGAAACTTAATAAATCAAACTACAGGGTCAATTCATGATCAATTCATCAGCTCAGTAACTGCTGCAGTGTGAGATGCGAGTGCAGTCAAACAGAAACAAATACCCCAAATCATATTCTGCTGTCATCACTAGTAACTAGGTGGGGTGGGGAAGAGCATACAAATTTCGGCCACTAGCCTAGACCCCATTTTGCAAACTATAAGTTGAATTGCTTAAAAACGGCTAAGTTTTGGGGAAAATGACCTTAGTATTTTCGACATTTCAATAACGGCCAAAGATAATGGCTATCTCAGTTCAAAACCAATACAAAGGTGAAACGTTCCCTTGAATAATACAAATTGATGCAGGGTCTGAAACTTCCATTGCAAGAAATGTGTTCATACCAGTTGGTGTCTTCAAAAGTTATTGCCAAAAATTAGGGTCCCAACTCCCGTGGTCTGCCATTCACAGTAGGTGTCTTAAATGTAGATGATTTGTCAAGAACACGCCGTGCCGGTACTCGACGCCACCTTCGCCGTGGGGGGGGGGGGGGCGTTGGCGTTTCGATGCCCCCTCGAGCTCGGCTCCTATGGGACGCAGAAGAAGAAGAAAAACACGAAAATACCGTTCGAAAGCTCGTCAAAAATCATTTTGAAACTATTTCAGTCATGTTTTGGCTCAGGTTAATATTGAGGTCACCAGAGGTCATCAAAGGTAAGATTTTTCAGTTTTAGGACTTCGCTCCAGAAACCCCCAAATATCTCGAGAACTATGATAGCTAGGAACAAACTGGAAAAAACGAAAGCTCTTGAAATATGCAATCGCCGTTGGTGTCCTCAAATTTTAGCTCAGGTCAATAGTTGAGGCTCCAGAGGTCATCAAAGGTCAAAAAGACTATTTGGGGCGAGCCAGTGTTTCGCAAATAACTGTTTACCTAATAAAGATACGGCAATAATTGTGACGCTATCGTGTTCGTCTCGTCAAGGCGCTTCGAATCATATTCATGTTGACCAGTTTAGGTCAACAGACATTTGACCTCAGGTCAAGGTCACGTGGTGACTGGTGACCCAAGTAGGTCATGTTGCATATTGGGAGACGTACCTCTACGAGACAAACACATTGGTTTCGGTTTCACTTCTCTATCTTTATTCTGACGAGAGTTATTGACAAAAAGGTGTTGGTGACCTCAGATGACTTCGGCTGACCCTGTACGGGTCACTGAACAAAAATTGCACCTGGATCATCAATAATGGCCTAAGATAGCATGATTCAGAAGAAATTGGACTGATAACATCCGTATCCCCGGAATAGGAATCATTTTAATATTTCCCCATTGACTTATAATGGAGAAGTCACGAAATTGATTCGACCTTAGGTCACCGATATCAAAGACTTGAGATATTAAAATTGTAGGTACTTATGACCTTATTAAATCCTGCAAGTTTGAAACCGATCGGCCAAGAACTGTGGCTGTGGTACGACCGCAAACTTATTTTAGGTGGGGTCACGTGACCTGGCCTGGTGACCTGACCTGAGATGACCCGAGGTCAGTAATTGCACATAATGTGGGAAATTGATGCCCGAACAGCTATGCCTTTTTTCCGCTATCCGCGAAAAAACCTTAGGGGGGGGGGCGTCTAACTCTGTTCTCTGTACAATTCCAGGTCATTCTGCCAATGACCTGGAATTATGTCATTAAATTATGCTGGCCCCTCATAACTTGCCCCAGTAAAACTGACCGAACCTTATCTTGCTGGATCGCCAGATGTTGCAAGAGAGCAGTGCACCAGCAGCATTGTCTCCTCGTTCCCTCGGTGTCAGCATGGAGGACAAGTCTTCACTTCCGTCGGACAGGCCAGGCCAGAAGGTAATTCACGCCAGCTCAAGTCTCCGATGGCACTATACTGCACTCACCTAGGTAATGATGGCGGTCTGGATAGCTAGTCAGTTGATAGAACATGCAATGCTCAGTTCTGAATTCATCGGTGTCAGCTCTCAATCTGGTCACTGGGAAGGCAAACATGAATTGTGTGCATGTGTCAGGGGGCTGTGCATGGTATTGATTGTTAGTACACACTCTTGTCATTTTGAAATCTAACAGCATAATTCAATATCACAATCTTGAAAGAGCTGCTGGCTGTATTTGTCCATACAAATTTCACTCCCATTAAAGGAAATAGTTCACCTTGGATTTTGTTCTCTCCCAAACACGATTTGATTATATTTTTTTAATACAATTTATTTTTATATTGTCAAAAAATGGTCTTATATCGCGCCGATTCAGGGCAGAAGGTCGTAAATTATTATTGTTTATCAAAACTATATGCATACTCTCTTGAGTCAGAGTCCTGACGTCACGCGAATTAAAAAAATGGCTCAGCCAATCAGATTCGAAAGTAGTCGCGTAAGGATAGACTCGCATTAGAGATGTCAACCGGCGGCCGGCGGTTCGCTTGCTAGCACCAGCTGCAAGCTGATTGGCTGCTGGTATATCCTCTGCCCGGGCTAGATCCAGCACCACATTCTTTCGCCAGCACCGCATTCCTTCGCAAAAAAAAATCAAATATATTCGGCTGGAGAGTCTTTTCAGTCAATACAACTTGCAGATAGGGGTTTGACCAGGGTCCTAGGATTGCTTTGGAGCTGGGGTGCGGAGTGGAAAATTCTGTCTAAAAATAAGATAAAGAGTGGAAAATTCAACCCAAAAACATATGTACTAGACCTTATCAATACCCAATTAGGCCCGCTCACCAGCATTAGTCATCAATTATGCCAATTATTAGGTGTCTGTCCTTCCCTCATCAGGCTGTTCCATCAGTACATCCATATATCAGTATCAGGATTCCAATTATCCAATACATTTTAAAATAAGGAGTGGAAAACTCACAGTAAAACCCGGGGGAAAGAGTGGGATAATAGTATCCACAGGGTGTCGTTTTCCACCCTAATTTCCCAATGCTAGGACACTGGGAGTTTCCCAACACGGGCTACGAAACTGCTATCTCAGTTTAAAACTAATGTTGAAGGTTTAATATTCAAACATTTTTGGTGATTGAAAAATTTGATATAAACTGCAACTTGTGCATTAAGAATTTGACATTTATAATAAATATTAAATATGTACATTATGCTTAGAGCTGCTTTGCAATGCATGTTCTGCTGACAGGGGCCGATATGGAGGAGCATCCAGAGGACCAACTCTGCTCGGAAGGTGGCCGTTCCGTTTGTGGTGGCCGGCGGTCGGCGACTGGTGAAGGAGCTCCACATCAACTACAACATGCGCGAGGTGCTGGTAGTCCTGGCTGACGAGCTCAACTCCCACCCAGACGACGTGAGTGCTGGGCCAGACTTCTGCATTGTGTCTTAACACATCTACATGTTGATTGAACCTCACAGCCGACATTGTACAACATCAGTTAACCCGCGAGGCGCTGGGGGAGCTATTTTTGACCCCCCCCCCCCCCCCCCGTTCTTCGGCAATATCACACGAACGCGTAGCAATAGTAACTTGAAACTTTGCGTACCTTGAAATGAATACCTTGGCCACATCTGGGTAAAATTTGGTGTCACCCATGCATGCCAAGTCGGGTCACAGTGACGTCACCAATCTGCAGGTGGCCGAAGGTGTCCGGGAGACCCAGCGGCCGCCGTGTTAGCTTGATATTTATTAACCTCATGGTGGTGGCATCACCCCAGTTTCGGTTTGATTGTCACATATTTGGTGGATGACTTGTGAACTGCGGAAAATCTTCTCCAATCACTCTGTTAGACACTGAATCACTCTGTTTCAGTGTCTCAGCCATCAATGTTGATGACCAGTGTGCCTCTGCCCTCCCAGGCTAAGTTGTGATGTGGCCGGTGCCTGTGTAATGGTCCTCTATCGCCGGCAGCTGGAGATATACCTGGGCACGGAGCCGGTCTCGGACAGTCTGGTGCTGGCCGGACTCGACCTGGAGGAGCCGGGCTTTGTGCTGAACGTGCTGGAGCGGATCGTGCGCCGGCGGCCGCCGTCCTCCGAGCGGGAGGCGGCGGCGGCGGCCGGCAGCGTCAGGACGGTCACCGTGCACACTGGTGAGTCCCGCCTCTCCCCAGCTGTGAGTCCCGCCTCTCCCCAGCTGTGAGTCCCGCCTCTCCCCAGCTGTGAGTCCCGCCTCTCCCGAGCTGTGAGTCCTGCCTCTCCCCAGCTGTGAGTCCCGCCTCTCCCGAGCTGTGAGTCCCGCCTCTCCCGAGCTGTGAGTCCCGTCTCTCCCGAGCTGTGAGTCCCGCCTCTCCCCAGCTGTGAGTCCCGCCTCTCCCGAGCTGTGAGTCCCGCCTCTCCCGAGCTGTGATTCCCGCCTCTCCCGAGCTGTGAGTCCCGCCTCTCCCGAGCTGTGAGTCCCGCCTCTCCCCAGCTGTGAGTCCCGCCTCTCCCCAGCTGTGAGTCCCGCCTCTCCCGAGCTGTGAGTCTCGCCTCTCCCCAGCTGTGAGTCTCGCCTCTCCCCAGCTGTGAGTCCCGCCTCTCCCGAGCTGTGAGTCTCGCCTCTCCCGAGATGTGAGTCTCGCCTCTCCCGAGTTGTGAGTCTCGCCTCTCCCGAGCTGTGAGTCCCGCCTCTCCCGAGCTGTGAGTCTCGCCTCTCCCCAGCTGTGAGTCCCGCCTCTCCCGAGCTGTGAGTCTCGCCTCTCCCGAGCTGTGAGTCTCGCCTCTCCCCAGCTGTGAGTCCCGCCTCTCCCCAGCTGTGAGTCTCGCCTCTCCCCAGCTGTGAGTCCCGCCTCTCCCCAGCTGTGAGTCCCGCCTCTCCCCAGCTGTGAGTCCCGCCTCTCCCGAGCTGTGAGTCTCGCCTCTCCCGAGCTGTGAGTCCCGCCTCTCCCGAGCTGTGAGTCTCGCCTCTCCCCAGCTGTGAGTCTCGCCTCTCCCCAGCTGTGAGTCCCGCCTCTCCCGACCTGTGAGTCTCGCCTCTCCCGAGCTGTGAGTCCCGCCTCTCCCGAGCTGTGAGTCCCGCCTCTCCCGAGCCGTGAGTCCCGCCTCTCCCAAGCCTTGAGTTCCGCCTCTCCCGAGCTGTGAGTCCCGCCTCTCCCAAGCTGTGAGTCTCGCCTCTCCCGAGCTGAGTCTCGCCTCTCCCGAGCTGTGAGTCTCGCCTCTCCCGAGCTGTGAGTCTCGCCTCTCCCCAGCTGTGAGTCCCGCCTCTCCCGAGCTGTGAGTCTCGCCTCTCCCCAGCTGTGAGTCTCGCCTCTCCCGAGCTGTGAGTCTCGCCTCTCCCCAGCTGTGAGTCTCGCCTCTCCCTAGCTGTGAGTCCCGCCTCTCCCGACCTGTGAGTCTCGCCTCTCCCGAGCTGTGAGTGCCGCCTCTCCCGAGCTGTGAGTGCCGCCTCTCCCGAGCCGTGAGTCCCGCCTCTCCCAAGCCTTGAGTTCCGCCTCTCCCGAGCTGTGAGTCCCACCTCTCCCGAGTTGTGAGTCTCGCCTCTCCCGAGCTGTGTCTCGCCTCTCTCGAGCTGAGTCTCGCCTCTCCCGAGCTGTGAGTCCCACCTCTCCCGAGCTGTGAGTCCCGCCTCTCCCCAGCTGAGTCTCGCCTCTCCCCAGCTGAGTCTCGCCTCTCCCCAGCTGTGAGTCTCGCCTCTCCCGAGCTGTGAGTCCCGCCTCTCCAGAGCCGTGAGTCCCGCCTCTCCCGAGCTGTGAGTCCCGCCTCTCTCCAGCTGAGTTCCGCCACTCCCGAGCTGTGAGTCCCGCCTCTCCCTAGCCGTGAGTCTCGCCTCTCCCGAGCTGTGAGTCCCGCCTCTCCCGAGCTGAGTCTCGCCTCTCCCGAGCCGTGAGTCCCGCCTCTTCCGAGCTGTGAGTCCCGCCTCTCCCGAGCTGTGAGTCCCGCCTCTCCCGAGCTGTGAGTCCCGCCTCTCCCGAGCTGTGAGTCCCGCCTTTCCCCGAGCTGTGAGTCTCGCCTCTCCCCAGCTGTGAGTCTCGCCTCTCCCGAGCTGTGAGTCTCGCCTCTCCCGAGCTGTGAGTCTCGCCTCTCCCGAGCTGTGGTTCCGCCTCTCCCGAGCTGTGAGTCTCGCCTCTCCCGAGCTGTGAGTCCCGCCTCTTCCGAGCTGTGAGTCCCACCTCTCCCGAGCTGTGAGTCTCGCCTCTCCCGAGCTGTGAGTCTCGCCTCTCCCGAGCTGAGTCTCGCCTCTCCCGAGCTGTGAGTCTCGCCTCTCCCGAGCTGTGGTTCCGCCTCTCCCGAGCTGTGAGTCTCGCCTCTCCCGAGCTGTGAGTCCCGCCTCTCCCGAGCTGTGAGTCCCACCTCTCTCGAGCTGTGAGTCCCACCTCTCCCGAGCTGTGAGTCCCGTCTCTCTCGAGCTGTGAGTCCCGTCTCTCCCCAGCTGTGAGTCCCACCTCTCCCGAGCTGTGAGTCCCGCCTCTCCCGAGCCGTGAGTTCCGCCTCTCCCCAGCTGTGAGTCCCACCTCTCCCGAGCTGTGAGTCCCGCCTCTCCCCAGCTGTGAGTCCCGCCTCTCCTCTCCTGTGGTGGCCGTACACAGGTGGATGTGTGGAGATGTATGGATGCTGATAGCACAGGGAACTATTGACTGCACAGGTTGTATGCAAGAGTGTGTACTATCCGATGTGTGAAACTGTTTTGACCATATTATTAGCAAACAATGAATTATCTGAATGCTCTAGCTAGACGTTGGCGAAGACGTTGTCTGTGGCCAGGCTTTGTTACAGCTGTAGTAAGCGGCCGAGCTGTGGGATGCCGTGGGTGTGGCGTCTCCTGGGAGTGGATCAGTAATCGAGAGCTGCTCGCTCCTCTCCGGACGCGGCCCTGGCTCTGGCTATCAGCTGATCTGTCTGCTGTGTCCGCCAGAGACGGCCAGCGGCGGCAGCAGGACGGTGTCGGTGGCCGTGGAGCCGTGCGACTCGGACAAACCCTTCCTCGGCGGCTACCGCGACAAGCGGGACGGCACCGAGTACCTGCACGCCACCGCGCAGACCTTCACACGCCCGTACCGCACCTACACTTATGGTGAGGCCCGAGTGCAGTGTGTGGACTGTGGAGGAGGCTGCGGAAGTGAGACTCGTCACAGTGCGCTGTTGCACTTGGACCTGTCAGCACCTGGTGCAAGTATATTTATTCGGATGATAAACTATGCATAACTGCAATTCTGAGATCCAGTCGTGTGACCTGACCTGACCCCGCGGTGTATGTGCGACAGAGCGGCCAGTCGTGTGACCTGACCTGACCCCGCGCTGTGTGTGCGACAGAGCGGCCAGTCGGGTGACCTGACCTGACCCCGCGGTGTATGTGCGACAGAGCGGCCAGTCGTGTGACCTGACCTGACCCCGCGCTGTGTGTGCGCCAGAGCGGCCAGTCGGTGACCTGACCTGACCCCGCGCTGTATGTGCGACAGAGCGGCCAGTCGGGTGACCTGACCTGACCCCGCGGTGTATGTGCGACAGAGCGGCCAGTCGTGTGACCTGACCTGACCCCGCGCTGTGTGTGCGACAGAGCGGCCAGTCGGGTGACCTGACCTGACCCCGCGCTGTATGTGCGACAGAGCGGCCAGTCGGGTGACCTGACCTGACCCCGCGGTGTATGTGCGACAGAGCGGCCAGTCGTGTGACCTGACCTGACCCCGCGGTGTATGTGCGACAGAGCGGCCAGTCGTGTGACCTGACCTGACCCCGCGCTGTGTGTGCGACAGAGCGGCCAGTCGGGTGACCTGACCTGACCCCGCGCTGTATGTGCGACAGAGCGGCCAGTCGGGTGACCTGACCTGACCCCGCGGTGTATGTGCGACAGAGCGGCCAGTCGTGTGACCTGACCTGACCCCGCGCTGTGTGTGCGACAGAGCGGCCAGTCGGGTGACCTGACCTGACCCCGCGCTGTATGTGCGACAGAGCGGCCAGTCGGGTGACCTGACC